>JBBPJP010000082.1:0-62310 GCA_038088775.1 Boletus barrowsii | reverse complement strand
ATGTCCCTGTTTCTCCCATCCACGTTTCAATTGATCGTGCTGCGATCATGATCGGTGTACATCTGATTCGATGATCGACAATCCCATAGACTCGACACGTTCAATTTGGAGGTGGAGACAGCTGAGGTCAAGATTGGGGAGGAGTCAATTTGGGAGGGTGTCCAGGTGTGTCCCGGTTCATGCACGCTGCGTGTTAGCCTTCATGCCCCATCGTAGTTCTCGATCGGCACCGCACACCCCGTGATGGGTTCCGCCCTGACTATTTCCCTCGGCCGTGTCCACCAAGGAGGGGTCAGGGTCAGCGTCCGGGTGACGTACAAGACAAGAGACAGCATGGCGTTGCAGTGGTTGAATCCTCAGTACGTTCGCATCTCGTTTTCCTTTGTTTCTCTCTCTCTCTTTTCTTTTCTCTGGCTGAGTGGGATACGTTCGGTTTGGTAGACAGACGCAAGGAAAGAGATACCCGTACTTGTTCAGTCAATGTCAGCCCATCTATGCGCGTACCTTGGTGCCTATCCAAGGTGTGTACTAATGCTCATGACCTGTGGTGCCGTGTCGACATTGTAAGGATTGATCGACACGATTGCGCGCAGATACGCCCTCGGTCAAGACCGTACGTATACTCTCACTTATTCGTCATGCGGAACGTTGAAGGGAGTATTTGTCTAACACGGCCGCTGTTCCCCCACCCTTGCTCGTTCTCATTGTGTCACGGGTCACCTTGCAGAGATACACGGCGCGCATTACCTCCACCTTACCCGTGCTCATGTCCGCCATCCGTACTGCTCCTGCCTTGAAAGACTTCCCGAGCGCCAACGACCTCGGACAGAAGCTAGTGACGTACGAGTACAACCAGGTGTGTGCGCGGTGGTATGCGCGTCCGGATCACGTGGTTGAATGACTGCGATTGCTAGCCTATACCCATCCCGTCGTACCTGCTCGCCATTGCATCGGGAAATGTCGTGTATCGCGCATTCCAAGTACCCGAAGGAAAGACTTGGACGAGCGGTGTATGGGCCGAACCAGAAGTCGTGGATGCAGCGTGGTACGAGTTCAATGAAGATACGCCTAGGTAAGTCATATCGACTTGGAGGTGGTTACAGGCTGAATGGAGGAACACCTATGCAGGTTCTTGGCGGCAGAGGAAGCGATTACGAGCGACTACAAGTTTGGAGTATATGACTTGTTAGTATTGCCACCTGCGTTTCCCTATGGAGGCATGGCAAGTACAGTGTGTACGCTGGCGCTATATTTGCTCATTCACATCTGGTAGGAAAATGCATGTCTCACGTTTGTTACGCCAAGTGAGAGTGGCGTTTCGAGCTTTGAGCGTGCGGACTAACGAGCGACACAGCACTTCTCACAGGTGACAGGAGCCTCGTTGATGTTGTCGTCCACGAGATCACCCACTCTTGGTTCGGCAATGGTGTTACGTTTGTCTTTCATGGTATCCGTCACCTCGGACCCCATACTCACATTCCCTCCCTTGCCAGTCAAGCCAACGCGAGCCATTTTTGGCTCAATGAAGGCTGGACGACCTATATAGAACGTCTGCTTCAAGAGCGACTCCACAGTCCTGCTCACCGCGGATTTTCGTTCTTGATCGGGCGCAAGGGTCTTGACGATGATTTGGTGCGGTATGTCGATCGACCGAAGTACCAGCGGTTGCAGATCGATTTCGAAAAGGGCGAGGATCCGGACGACGCATACAGTGATGTGCCCTACGAAAAAGGAGCCAACTTTTTGTTGCATCTCGGTGTGTTATCTCTTTGGTTCATTCGTTTCACTTTAGACTAAACAAATGAGTCGGATAGAAAGGGCGTTGGGTGGGTTGGACGTATTTTTGCCATACGTGAAGCATTACGTGCAGAGGTTCATGGGGCAGAGTATCACGACGCAACAGTGGAAGGACGATTTGGTGGCGTATTTCAAGGAGGACGAGCAAGCAAGCAAGGTGCTCGATGGAATTTTGTGGGACGTACGTTCTTTCTTCTTGGCGTGTGTGTCCCGCCGACGAACGTATGGACAGGAATGGCTCTTCGGGGAGGGTCTGACACTCCCCGCCCCGGTCGAGTATGACACGACGCTTGCTACCGCGTCGTACGCGCTGGCATCGCGGTGGGACAAGTCCCGCTCGATGGATGTGTCCCAGCTGGACTTTGGTCCGGGGGATGTGGAGGGCATAGATACGAACCAGATCAGTACGTTCTCGCTTCCCTCCACGATTGACACCTTCATCCCCTGCCCCTCCTCGCAGTCGTCTTCCTCGAACGCCTCCAATCCGAGCAGATCCCACCCCTCCCGCACACCCACATCGACCACCTCGGAACTGTCTACTCCCTCACGGACACGCCCAATGCCGAGCTCCGCCTGAGGTTCTACGGAATAGCGCTACGCGACCCCTCGTCGAGCGTTGCGCGTGCGTACGTGGTCGACGCGGTGCGGTGGGTTGTCGGTGTGGACGAGACGGGCGTGGTCAAGGGCCGGATGAAGTTTTGCAGGCCGGTATTAAGGGCAGCGGGGAGCGTCGATCGGGGGATTGCAGTAAAGTGGTACAGAGAGTATAGGGAGGCGTTTCATCCGATTGCAAGGGGGTTGATTGACAAGGTGCGTCGTAAATGTTGTCATTTGGGGCTGTGGTAGGTGCTGACGCGTGGATGTGCGGGTGGTTAGGACTTGGGCATTTAAGATCGTTGGTCAGAAATAGGGTTGACCGGACGGAAGGTGGGAGGGATGTGACAGACGGATTGGCAGTATGACAAGGACTGACGCACTATCCTGTGCAAAGTGTTGCGTTCGTGTTCCAAGAAGGACAATATCAGAAGACTGGAATGAATTGTATCGTGAGGATTCATAGTCTGGTGATCGTCCCATCTATGAGACTGCTGTCCTGCCTCATGGCAGCGGACCTCAGTTGACGCGGGTCCCTTCAAGAGGCGTGCGGCATGCTGTCACGACTGACCTGCAGTTTCTTCGGGGGGACCACGGCCGGCGATAACACTCATGAATGGGGTCATATGAAGGCCTTTGAGAGCTTGTTTTAACGCACTTAGATAGATAAATTTATGGCGAAACTTGTGGCTTCGAGGAGGACATGCTGGTGCAACTCCGAGTCTCCTCATCACACGATCCTCCCCATGATCAACCCATGATAACGCTTAAATTTGGCCGTGATAAAGTCATATCCGAAATCTATGATTGTGGGAACGCCACCGCCATAACGGCTTTTTCACGGCCTGCCCACTGGCGGGATCATACGGCGGTGTCCGCTCGTGGCTCTTCAAACACTGGCACTCACTGAGGACTGTCTCATGCGGAAGTGACTTTTTGGTGAGAATCACGGTCTTGCGTTAGGCAAATGGTAAAACTACTATCACGGCCGACTAACTGTCACTCACTGTCACTCAGGCCTCACGGCCTACTAAGTATTGACATACAGTTTGTCTGCAGCACACGGCGTTCCACACAGCGCCAGCACGCCATTAGTTTTATCCGACTGGCCCAATGGATTTTCTTTCCGCGGTCCGGGGCCGGTGTCTTCCCGAATCCCAAGAGATTAAAAGTACGTGTCCTTGGGTGAAAGATAGGGCCCCGCCTCTGTTCCACGAACGATGTCAACCCCATCTACTGGTACAACTACGTCGATAGCTGATGTACCTCCATCGTTGAACATTCAGCCATCTACATATCGATTTGACTTTGGGTTTTTACCCATCCCGAAACGACTCCGTTACCATCCATCCAGGCCGTTCCGCTTTGGCTCGTTGCTGAACGTATTCTTTGGCGTTTGTGCCACTCTCGGTGAGCTTAACATCCATTTAACTCTCATACACTCATTGCGTAACAGTTTCTGCTAATCTCTACTATTGCCAACCCATATTGAGTAAGGGTACTTGCCCTCATACTGGGGGTCCCTTGGCTTAGGAATAAACCGCAGCTCAATTATCAAACTCCTTTTCTGTTACCTATGACGAAGTATCAATGTATGTCATTGTTTCCTTCATCCACCTAGACAGCCTTGCTGAGATAATTTATCAGAATACCCATTCTAGTACAGGCAGGGTAAGCTGTTTAGCACCTTGATTCTCTCCTACTCATGGTTACAGCTATGGTATTGGACTCTTGACTGTTTGTCCCATGGGTGACATGTTACGCCGTCGTGGATTGATCCTCTTCCTGATGTCGTGTTCGACTTTTTTCACCATTGGACTCGCGGTCACAAAAAATCTTCGTGTCTTTGAAGCTATGTCCTTCTTCGTCGGTTTCACTTCAATTTCCCAACAAATATTCCTACCACTGGCGGCGGATTTGGTACCTCCAGAACGCCGTGCATCCGCTATATCTTGGGTAACGTCGGGTATCCTATTGGGGATCCTCGTGGCCCGAGTCCTTGCTGGCGTAGTTGCCAACTTTGTCAGCTGGCGGTATGTTTATTGGATGTCGGTAGGCATTCAGGGTGTAGTCCTCATCGGATCATACTTGGTGCTTCCGGACTATCCAGCTAAAAATCGAGAACTGTCGTACATTGACATGTTCCGTTCGATGGCCAAGTTCATGGTGACAGAACCACTGGTGGTTCAAGCGGTGCTCATTAACCTTGCTGCGAGCGCATGTTATACGAACTTTTGGGTCACGCTCACCTTCTTACTGAGCGGGCCCCCGTATCATTATTCCACGTGAGTTTCGCGGAAAATCGGTTGCACATGATTGATGAAAGCGCCCAGGAGTTCAATCGGCCTTTTCGGCTTCATCGGCATCTTGGGTGTGGTGGTCGTTCCATTGATGGGCCGTGTCATCGATAGGATGGATCCATGGCACGTAACTCTGGCGGCCACCCTCTCCCTCATCATCTTCCAGGCCGTTCAGACGGCAGCCGGGGGGGTTGAAGTTGCTGCGGTGATCATTGTGTCCTTTGGTCTGGACGTAGCCCGGCAAACCCAGCAGGTTTCGCTCGCAACACTTGTCTTTCGGTGAGCATAAACATATTTCTCGGTGCTTCCCGAGAATAAGCTTCTGACATTGCTCTTACAGCATCTCGGAAATGGCGCATTCGAGACTGAATTCGCTGCTCCTGCTTGCTGTGCGCTATTTTGACATCCCTGTCCTGTCGGTCCGTCACCTGACCTCTACCTAGGTATTCCTGGGGCAAGTGACGGGCACGTCTGCAGGGACGGTGGTGTTCGTCAACTACGGATGGCGGGCAAATGCGCTGCTAGCCATGGGATGGTTTGTTTTGCAACTCTGCGTCCTCCTTTTGAGAGGTCCACACTGTCCACGTCAACGATGGGTAGGTTGGCAGGGAGGATTGTCGATGAGGACCAGGATTGGTTTGGCGGAGGTACTCGGACAAGCGTCCGGCCCTGCAAGCGACTGCGAGAAAGCCAGTACGATATAGTTGGGTTTCTCAGTCCATTCCAAGGAAAGGAAACGTGAACGTATCCATGGTCTCTTCCTGTGTCCCAGGGACAATTCGTGCTGTTTTGCGAGTGCTGACACCATTTGTCAACTATCGATGAAATCTGGAAGTGTATCAATGAGGTTTATGAGAAATGCACTTAAGTAATGACGTGATAAGGATAAGCTGCTCGGCGCGCTTCATCTTGAAAGAACGTGAGATTCACCGCGAAACGGATCAATACCCTGAATCAGGTATCTTCCAGAAGCATACACCGATCGGCGTCGTACAAACTGCTTCGAAGGTCAGGGAAACATCGATGATGCACACAGTTACAGTACGCGATGTTATCATGGAAGGCACAGCCTGAGGATGGCTATCAAAGCCCAGTGGGAAGCTGCCAGAAGCTTCAATGACGTTTGATGCAACGAGGGGCTCATTTTACGTGTATGGTGGTGAGTGGTACTAATACAAGGATATGTGGCGGGCCGGCGGCCGTAGTCTGGTGACGTTTAATGAAGCAAGACGGCCGCCGGGTGATACCATCCGTAATTTGCGGCCACAGTTTCAACCTGACGCACATTTAACCCACCCACTGGCGACAATGGCTCAGTCAGTGACAGTCACCTTCCAGTATCCCTTTTTTTTTTTGGAATCCTCGTTTATTGTCCTTCCAGTATCCTTCAAGTTCGTAACCCACTCATAAACTTTTGAAGACCAACCAAGTAATGGGTGGCTCCAGACTTAGAATACGAGTCCGCTTACTCATGCAATTTTCTCGGTCTGATCCTATATCTAGTTCGCCCTGTGTCAGGCACTATTTATGCTCCAGACGTTCCCGGCAATCGTCCCATGGTTTCATCGACCGAAACTGCGGTTCGTACACCGAGCCCAGCACCCATCGCTGGCAAAGTAGACGACGCCGTACCCGCCACTGACTTTGGAATCCTTCCAATTCCAAAAAGGCTTCGTTACGACCCCGATAAACCTTTCCACTTTGGATTGTTGTTAAACTTGTCATTTGGATTTGCTAGTACATTTGGTGCGTGCTTGAATTAACACGACAGAACTTTTCTGACGTTTCTTGAAGTTGTCGCGAATCTGTACTATTGCCAACCCTTGTTGAGTAAGCAAAGAATTTCGTGTATCTTTTCACTTGCATGCTCATCGTGTGTGCTTTCAGTCCAATTTTCGAATTCTTTTGATGTTACCTATAGCGAGGTATCTGTGTAGGTCATTTTACCACGTTCAAAGGACACTTTCAAGGGTAAACCATTCAACAGGATACCAACGTTGATACAAGCAGGGTAAGTTACATTATCATATACGGTGTGGAAGCTGTCAATGCGCTGGTCAGATATGCGACAGGCCTCCTTCTAATATCCCCTCTGGGAGATCTAGTTCGCCGACGGCAACTCATTTTGTTGTTGGTCTTGGTGTCGACCACCCTTACCATCGGGCTAGGCATAACGCCCAACCTCCATGTCTTTGAAGTGTTATGTTATTTGATCGGCGTTGCCAGCGTCACTCCACAGATCCTCATGCCCCTTGCGGCTGATCTAGCTACTCCAGAACGCAGAGCTTCCGCCCTATCTGTGGTCCTTTCCGGCCTTATGTTTGGAATCTTGATCGCACGCGTGCTCGCGGGGGTCATCGGCAACTTCACTACGTGGCGGATAGTCTACTACATGGCCATCGGTGTCCAGTTTCTTGTGCTGGTCGGCGTGTACTTGATCCTACCAGATTATCCAGCCAAGAATCGCGACCTGACGTACTTCAAAATTCTGTATACTATGGCCAAATATGCCGTCACGGAACCACTCGTGGTACAGGCTGCGTTGATCAACATCGCATCCAGCGCATGTTTCACCAGTTTTTGGGTCACGTTGACGTTTTTGCTCGGTGGACCACCATACAATTACTCGACGTGGGTGATCGGTTGATCTCGGCCGTCCGTCCATCGCACATCGGCCTTTTCGGACTTGTGGGCATGCTCGGCGTGCTCGTCGGCCCGATTATGGGCCGGCTGATCGACAATCTCATACCGTGGTACGCAACGTTAGTGGCGATCTCTGTCCTTCTCGTTTTCCAATCCGTTCAAACCGCTGCGGGTGGAATCAACGTGTCGGCAGTCGTCATTGCCTGCTTCGGGCTCGATGTTGCTCGTCAAATGCAACAAGTGTCGCTGTCTACGGCAGTGTTCAGGTATATCTCGCTTCTCGTAGTAAGTAAACATGATAACGATAATCACCTCATAGCATCTCTACCACCGCAAGGTCTCGCCTCAACGCCATTCTCATTTTGTCGGCAAGTCCACGGCGTCGTAATGACATTGGGTCATACTGATTGGCACCCGTGACGTAGCTCTTCATTGGCCAAGTCATGGGTACCTCCGTGGGGACACAAGTGTTTGTCCAGTATGGTTGGCGGGCTTGTTCCTGGTTGATGTTTGCGTTGTACGCTTTTCAACTTGGGATGCTCGTATTGCGAGGACCTCATTGCCCGCGGGACCACTGGTTTGGATGGGAGGGTGGTTTCGAGGCTCGCAAAAGCGTGGTGGAAGCACGGAAGAGAGAAGATGATTCAAAAGCTGCGGACCCAGAATCAATAGATGAGCCCCTTCCGCTAGAGAAAATGGAAGAGGGCTTAGTGCGGCACACGAAATCAGGAGACGCTGCCAATGCAGCATGACAAGAGGGGGATACATGGTTGCTCCATCCATGCCTCGTGGATGGAGAGGATGTTATTTCAGGATAAGCTACGGTTGGTGGCGATCGGATCATTATTATCGAGACGGTCCGATAGGAGGAGTGCTCTTCCCACACGGGAACGGAGATCAATACATTTGTACTATTGGAGACACTATTGAGAACCAGCACACATGCATCAGAAACAACTGAATTGTCAGATAGGTTTGTCAGCATGATAAGGCTAATGTTAGATTGTGACGCAAAACACCGTTGGAGTTGTACCAATAATGCTCCGTCCCAGAAGAGTGGAGAAGTTGATTGCCCCACAGCTGCATCACATCAGATAATGGTATTCCTGTCGATTCAAACGATGGATCACAAGTATTGTGGCGTCTTGCCAGTTCAACAACAAGACATGAGGCAGGACGTACGTGCAAAACCCGAATTCCGATGCGGTGATTCGTCGTCAACCACGGTACTTACATTATGAGTACACAAACGGAGAACGGGCCAATCGAGCCAAACCCTCGGGAATGTGATTGAATGCCGCTCTGCCATATCGCGTTCACTATTTGTTAGTCGATAAGGAAAGACAAACCCAACGCCTCACCTACGCCGTGCGCCGGCACGTGCAGTGTAAAAATGACGTCTGGTACCTCGCCACCGGCCTAAGAGGAAAGATGCCGATCAAGATGGGTGCTTCTCTACACAATAGCGGCCTTCTGGATCAGACGACTGCTGTCTAGCCACCGAAAGAGGAGAGTCCGATCAATGACTGCAACCAAGCCAGAGAATTTTTTTGTCAAGTCTCCAATGAAAGACGCTCCACTTAATGATTTAATCCAGGGTTTCATGTGGAGCGAATGTTCATTTGTGGCCTCGTATAAAATTGGCGACGGCATTGAATAAGCAGATTCTCCATACCGAACGCGAACCGATCAGGGAGATCTAGGCGGGGAAGTGATGCATTGCCAATTGGAACGAAAACAACCTGAGCTAGAATGGATCGGGACGAACGGAGATCTGTGAAGGAGCACAAGGTAAGCACTCGCACGGGAATCCTGGACTTCCACTGGCAACGCTTGAACACAGAATCAAGATTTCCACGTGATGGGTGTCGACAAGTCACACATCAGAAGGGGTGTAAGTACTTATCGGACATTGAAATGGACTTACCTTTCAAGGTAGGTACTTTCCACGGGTTTCGCTCGCTCACGCAGTGTTTTTTTTTTTCTACGCGCTGCGCGCGAATTAATTTAATTAATTTTTCAGCGGACCCCTACAACTATGGTTGGACTGCCCATCAGAATCGCGAAGTGCGGATCGATTGGTGTTCGTATTTTTTTCTGCACCTATCTTGGTCAAACATTCTCACGATAAGTCCAAAAGGCCGACCAACAGTTCCAAATTGCTAGGTTCACTAGCACTGACAGTCTTCAAGCCGGGACCCAATAGCAATTGGGCGACGTGCGTCAGCAAGTGGATACGACGTTGATCGGAACCTTTTGTAATTCGCGAAGATAATGACGGAGAATGCGGCTGGCGAAGCGAACGCAAGAGATGCAACGTCAGAAACCACAGAGCGTAAGTGGCCCATCAGCAACCGTATATCAAGACCTTACCGCGTATTTTTTTCAGTATCCGCGTTGCACATCAGACAGATCACGGCAGACCTGACAGAGGAACTGCGTCACTTGGTCCTGTGGCCGGACAAGCCACTCGATTACGTTCGTCTCGACGAGGATACACACGGCTACCATTTTGGTGCCTTTGCGCCTTCTCCGGACACGCCAGTCGCTGTCATTTCTATCTTTTTCGAGTCCATTCCGTCTGTCGGGAGTAGTAGTGATCGTACAGCAAGTAGCGATCACGGGACCTCTGCACGGTTCAGGAAATTTGCTTGCCATCCGAAGTTCCAGGGTCAAGGTATTGGGACGAGCCTACTGCGCTACGCGGCATCGCATTGCGCGAGCATTGGCGCAACAGTACTATGGTGCGACGCACGGTTGAGTAGTAGCCGGTGGTATGAAAAGCGCGGTCTCGTCCCCTTTGGTGACACGTTTTTCAAGGCCACAGTGGAGTATACACGCATGAAGATGGTGCTGGTGAGTGGTACGGAGGCGGAAGGACAGCCGGGATTACAGCGTGGGGTGGTGCCTTCGCATTAAACGAACGTCGCAGAGTAAGTGAGCTGGTCTGCAGGCAAACGGTTGCATTCCAGGTCGTAAGCTGATGGTGAACACCCAGGTCATTCACAGTGATTTGTTGTACCACCACCCTGTACCCATACCATTTGGATACCTAACAATATTAGCGATCGACCTCTTTTGTTCGACGTGTTCCTCGTGGTACCAGGATGCCGCTTAAAATTTGGGCTAGTTGTCAAACCAAGATCATCCGAGCGGCTCTCTACTTCAGCCGACCTATCCGTGCATGCCAATCACAGGCCAACACGCGTCAAGGGTGTCACGAGCTCATTCCGATTCGTTTACAACGCAAGAGAAGTTCCGAGTCCCTTACCTGACCCTCTTTTGAAACCCGAGGAACGGCGGAGCTTCTGCAACCTCCCCTTAGCGCCGTTACGTTCAATTTTCCCCCGATGGGCGCAGCTCCTCCTCTCCAAGACGCCACCCTCGTCCTGGCTGTGATAAAACGGACAGTTTGATTTTTCGTAACCGCGAATAGCTCCGACACCGCCTCTGGCTCCGCAGTGTTACCTAGAATTGCAATGAGCGTTATACGTTCCATTCATTGGCGGTCATTGACATCAATCTGATGGGGAAAGCTACCGCCTCTCGACGCCAATGCGCCATTTCGAGTGCGCTCAGGTGATGGAAATACACGCGTTGATCCCCGTGCCGTCGAAGCGCACATATACCACCGAAAATTACACCTATCGCTCGGGATGCTGTCATCTCTGGACAAACTGGTTCAAGGGTAAACGAGCCGAGCCCCACTGGCACGATGCCACTCAGTCCCTGAAATTCCCTGTCTTGGGTGTAAACGCTTACAAACGGAATGCGACGTCCATGTCACCACGGAGCATGGTATGCGTGTCGGACCTTGGAGAAATGTCCACATTCATATCATAAACTCAACGTTGACGTTCCCGTTTGATCACTGGCACAGGACACCCACGTCTCGTTTCCTTTTGTGTTTTGCTTGCACGATGCCCGATCAAAGCCATTGTCAGGTGATGATGCAGGGATACTCACCTGGGACGCCGTGTCGACATGACGTGACAGAAAAGAGCCGACGGTGGTTTGATGGACTCCAAAAAGTGAAGGTCGTATCGATAAAATAATTCGCCACGACGTACAAGCGACCGTATAAAAGCAGCCGTCGTTGCGACAGGCCGAGGACCTGCAACCCACCGACTCCCCAATGTTCTCGCAGTTCCTTCATGATTCTCCCCTCTCCCTCCCCTACTGGCATCTTGTCCCTTGGACACATTGCTAGGATCACCCATTGAGTGGCCCTTGGTGTCACTCCCTGCCTCTGTATGCTATGATTCCAAATCACCTGCGTCAACATTTTCAATCGAATTTGTCACGCGCTGACTTGGTTCATAGCCAATATAGTAGGCTGGGAGTGTCCCACTCGCCTTCATGGTCGATTTTACGCACGCGTCCAGGACTACTACTCCCTTTGCCGTCGTATCTCTCGTACGTACGTTCGCTCGCGCTCTTCTTGCTCACTTTCGATCAACGCTGGCCCACCAGCACTCATGTTCTATTTCATCTCTTGTTCGACTTTTACCTGGGCTACGCCCCGAAACCAGTTAAGCTTTTTGATGATTTGAGTTCTACCTCGTACCCCGCAGTCCCGGCTGTGGTGACGTCCGCAGCAGACGGCACACATCAGAATCATTCTTTTGTGGTTTTATTTTTGATGATGACATTTTTTTTTCTACGACAGGGTCGTCTTTACGACTCAGGTTTCCACTTTACCTTGTCACTCGAGTCTGTGGGGCACCGTGGAACCCAGTGACAGCTGACGTGCTCCATCGCACAGCACTTGGGGCAACCCCTCGCCCAAGTTCGTCCTTGAGATCTAGACATCTAGGTTATCGTCAACATCCATATCGCTAAATGCGCCAATTTTCTGCATTCGGTCACTTACCATTCGGAGATGTGTTGCATGCTCTGCCCTTGCCTTTTTGTAAGGGACCCCGAAAGCTTCACCAGCCGAGATGGCGTGAGGATGGTTACCGAAATGGCCAAGTCTCTCAGTGGATCCTTTGCCGTTCCACAGCTCACACAAGAATAAACACCTCGCGATAGGATCTCGTCCGCGCAAGGAAAACATGGGATCCCAAGAAGCAGCTGTCAAGCGGTCGGGGTTCAGCACAAACACGAGCAATAAGCAGGATCCGGACGAATAGGCTGAGTGCGTTGAGGAAGATAGATACAGGGACATCAACAGTGCAGGGATACAAATATCAATAGCGGGTTCACATGAGGAGGGGTATGCTGACAGGGGTGTCATTTCAACAGTTCTTCCACGACTTTATCTTCCGATATATTTGCTACGTTCGCTCCGCGGTAATTCAATCTCCGGAGCACATCGATCTGGAGAGCGGTCGTGATGAGATGAGTAGGTGGAAATGGAAAATCACAGAATCGGTCAAATACGCACGACTTTTGATCGTTCGAACCCGAGGGCCTCAAATTGGTCTACATGCGCCTTTTCGAGGCCCGCAATTGCTACCTCGTCTCTCTGCGGGTCTTTCGCGGGGGCTTTACCTCGCGAAGCAGACCCCCCGGCATAGACTTGAGTCCAATACCTCGCTGTCTCCTCGAAGCTACGCTTGCTCGTCGTGTAGTGCTTCGCAACTTCAGCGTCCTGGGGGTCATTCGGTTCTGGAGAACACAAGAGGGACTGGAGAGATATCAACGTAGACTTGAGGGTGAGAACGGGGGACCAGGCGTCTTTCAGGATGTCGAGACAGATGGCACCAGAAGCCGAAGACACGTTGGGATGGTACACCTTGGTGATGAACTTCATCTTGACTGGTTGGAATGGATACGATTCAGGGATCACGATGTCCTGTACCGTAGGGGGTCTGCGACTCCATCGGTGAGTGAAAAGGAGGTTGGCTCACCACCTCAAATGTACCACCCTCGTACGGTGTGTCTTTTGGCCCCGGAAAGGAACCTCTGAGGTGAAAAGCCGAGTTATCGATGAGATCGATACTAATGTTGGAGGATTTATCATTCTTGCAGTCTGAGGCGAGGCGTGGGTCAGCCATGCCCAACGTGTTTCACAAGCACTAACCTGCGATTTCTTTGTTCACCCTCCGGAGACGTGCATCCATGATGGAACGATACTTGAAGATGAGATTCAAACTGCTGTTGGTGCGATCCCGTGTGTTCGGCGACAAGGGTTGAGCGTGTCTCTCAACTTAGTACCAGGGGCACGTGACTTTATCGGGGATACCGCGCATCAGTTGCATGTCAGCGTCAAAGACCGAAACTCAAAAAACTCGGTCTCAAACGCGTCCATCAACAAATTTCCGCACAATCGCAGCACTCGTAACCATGGAGAACTCGATGCGCAAGAAGGTAGAGAGGTTCATAGATGGTCTCCAGGATGAGATCGTTACTGCACTCGAGCAGCTCGATCCCGATGCGCCGAAATTCAAACGTGATGCATGGATCAGAGCTTCGGGTGGTAGAGGCTTGTCCTGCGTCTTCGCTTGCACGCCCGAGGCTGGTCAGACCTCCTCGATGCTACAGACCAAACTCGAGAAAGCCGGAGTAAACGTGTCCGTCGTACATGGTATTCTCCCTCCGGCTGCTATCAAAGAAATGCGGGCAGATCACTCCTCCCTTCCCTATGATGAAAACACTAGTCTTCCATTCTTTGCCGCAGGCATCAGTCTCGTCATTCATCCTCGCAGTCCATTCGAACCGACTGTACACGCCAACTACCGATACTTTGAAATCACCGAACAAGCAACCGAGGGGGAACAGATGGGAAAAATCGTAGCTTGGTGGTTCGGCGGTGGATCCGATCTCACGCCGTCCTACCTTGACGAGGAGGATGCGAGACACTTTCACAAAACTTTGAAGGACGCTTGTCAGAATGACGAGCTGTACAGCGCATTCAAAAAGTGGTGCGATGAATACTTCTACATTCCTCACCGGCAGGAAAGTCGCGGAATAGGGGGACTGTTCTTTGACGACCTCTGCAGCGAGAAGCATTCCCGCATCTCGGAGGAAGTCAAACGGCCGAGAGAACCAGAGGAGATCTTTGCGTTTCTCTCGCGGCTTGGAAACGCCTTCATCCCATCGTATATACCCCTTCTACAGAAAAAACGCGGCATACACACAGACCATCACCGTCGATGGCAGCTTCTGCGCAGAGGGCGATACGTGGAGTTCAACCTGGTCTACGACAGGGGGACCAAGTTTGGATTAAAGACGCCTTCCGCACGGATTGAGAGCATCTTAATGAGCTTACCAGAGACGGCTAGGTGGGAGTACATGTCGGAACTGGGGACGGAGCCAGGGAGCGAGGAGGAGAAGATTGTGAGAGTCTTAAAGAATCCCCCGAGTTGGGTGTAACCGCAGTCGCTGAGAAACGGAAATTCGTATGTCAGACATTGCGACAAGTTCTCTCAAAGTGTACTATGAGTTTTCTCCGCAAAATTCAAATCAAACCACGCTGCAAAATTACCACATCCGAAACGTACAAAATGCTCTGGAGCGTCCTGACGGAACAGCTACCATAATCACTGGCTTGGCTTGTTAACCTCTTGTTGGGCCTGACCCTTCTCGTTCCTCGCGTTCCCTGTCGCAATCACCATTATTTAGCGTCGAAGATCATGATCATGACCAAACACTTACCAGCGACTTGCTGAGACTTGTCACCACTGACGGCACCGACAACCGAGTCCTTGTACCCGCCAACTCTATCGGTAGCGCCTTCCGCATAACCCTTGCCCTGGGCTGCCTTGTACTCTGCCTCGCCGCGGGCGTGCTCCTCCTTGCCCGCCTGCGACCACTCCTGGGAGCCCGTCATATCTCCGACCTAGATAAATGTCAACAAACGTCTGGTGCGTCAAGGGAATAACGGACGGTCTCGAGGGCGGATCCCTTGACAGAGTGAAGGCGACCAGCGGCTTTGCTACGATGTCCGTCAGTCCAATAATCGTCCATGAGCCATCCAACCCGCTCACCTAGGATCTTGGTTGGATGGGTTGGTCATGTCTGATGAACGATGTAGATGATACGCTTGTTGGTGCGATGAGAGAGAGAGGGAAGAAGAGGCGAATGGGGGGTAAGCCTCTCCCGCTCTCCTTTATATACTGTCCAACAGCGTCGTACGCATTAGGCAAGTGTAGTAGTTCGATGATGACATGCACGCCAATGACATCATATGGGTGATCTAGTGACGTAGGACGGAGGCGGCATCGACGCGGCGCTTCCGATGGCGTGCAACGTCTGAATTGCAAGATCGGCGAGGGACTCCAAACAGAGCGCTGGATCGCAGGCCAAGCGAAAAGCGCACAGCCGATCGGTTAGATAAGATAAGATAAAACGATCATGTTCCTCGCGTTTCGGGTAGACTTGGCGGTCAGTGCGAACAAGTACTGTGTCGAGCCTCGTTCCAATACCCTCCCCCCAAAGCCAGACCTAATATATGAGGAGCAGGCAGCGATTTTGATGATTCAAGGCAAGTTAGATCTATTTCGTTCATCCGCACTTGTGACCCCTCAAAGTGTGTCCACACAATGAGTCAGACATTCGTTGAGTAAGCAGTACCGCAGCATCTTTCCTAACAGAACCAGTTCAACTTTGACGGCGCCATATAAGCCACTCTCGACTCAATTCCCGGGCAAACCCCGTTCCGATTTCAAATAAGCAGTCCGGCTCAACTAAGTTGGCGCAACCCCGCCAACGCCTCGTCGCCGATACAACGAATAAACTATGATTGGAATCCTTCTGGAAGTCTGTCTTTTTGCAACGCACACCCATGCCCCGGTTCGTGTCCATGTCCGCCCATACACCACGTCCACAGCACCATTACAATGCCTCCCTCCGAGCAATGAAGAAAGAAGAGGGTCGTCACGAGTCACGACCCCTGCTCACCGTGCTTCTGCCACAGGGCTGTCATGTGAACGTCGCTGGAAACGAGGTCCGTTCATCATATCGAGGTGCTTCTTCCGCGCGCCCGTCAGGGTGGAGCGGGATATTGACACTGGCACAAATGAACGTGTTCCTTTGTACATTTTGGGTCATGTTCCGTGATTCAATACAACTTTGTTCACATTTGAGAAGTAGAAGTCGACGGTGAACTCGTTCACGAACGGGCTCCAACAAGAATAAGTGCATCTGTGGGTGCGATCACGGTCGTTTCGATAACAGCAAGTGATTAGAGCGAAACATGATACTCACATATTTACGTAAACTTACCATTCAATTGACTCCTGCAAGATTCTCGTACGACAAGGATTTCAGGAAATTCCGTGCCGATTGGCTACAGCAAGTACGGCAACGCTACACATGCACAGCGTAGCTTACCATGGCCAGCCAGAAGAAAGCTCCAAACTTTTAGAGGCGTGTCAAGATGCTGGCATGTGCATCAGCTTTTGGTAACCCGTCCATTATCTGAGTTCAAAGCACTTACGAAGGTGGTAGGATGTTAAATAGAGTTACATACACCGTCAAGCTTAAGTTTGACCCGTTTGAGTCAAGAACCATCATGTGATCTCATCGCCGAGCGCATCAAATTTATCCCCCTGAATGTCTGAGCAGCACGAGGTCGTTTTTGACAGGCGGAGATGGTCTCTATCATGACTATATGCAGTGAACACGAAGAGGGACGGCAAACAAGACGAGTGATATGGGCGATAAAGCTCTTAATGAGGTTAGCACAAGATGCGAAGAAAGATCCAAAGGAAAATACCGATTAAAACTCCCTCCACATAGTTTCGGTGTTGGAGTCCAAGTCTAAAGTGTAGGTGCCGTGAGACACGGAGATGACCGTCCTCTCGAAATCATTGACGAATATTACTCGCTGCAGTGATGGGCAGTAGAGCCGCAACTCGCTCGCCAGTGCCCGCACGCCTGTAGGAATTTGCAGTGGTGGGTCCCACTCCGAAACATCCACCTCGACACACTCCAAAGAACTCAGTCTCCGCAAGAGACCGTAAAACCCGAGCCGCTTGATCATGGGCGTCAATTGACAACGATCTATTCGAGACGGAAGCACCTACGCTGGGCCCATCAACTGGCAGGACAAGCGTTCCAAGATAGCGTAGGTCATAGACCTGATTCTGCAGCTTTACGACGGAGGCAAGGAGCTCCATGGAGAATGCATCAGAGTAACTCGAGTCGGCGATATCCAGCGAACGCAGAGGGTGCGTCGTCTCCATCAGCTTCGAGAATACGAGTGACAATTCTTCCCTTTTTTCCGGTGACCGTGTTTTAGAGAAACATGTCTTGAGTCGAGAAACAGGACGGGTGGGAACAAGGCTACAAGCGGCTTCGGCAAACGTGCATTCCAAGGTGGACAAGTTTGGAAGAGCGCTAGGGTCTAGGGATGACAATGCAGACGTAGAGGTTTGAGCAGGATCCTCGGATATCGAATAGTCGGCGATATACAAGTCATCAAGGTCGGTTTGGGTATTCAGAAATGATACAAGATGATTGTCCCACCGCAGGTCACAGTAGAAGCTGCTCAGGCGGAATGTGGCACCATCGAGAATCCACGCCTGAGCAGCGTCGTCCGCGTTGTCGATGTGGAGATTCAAAAAACGTAATCTCTTCGTTTGTTTAAGCGCCTCGGATAGGGTCGACCAAAGGTAGTCTTGCAAACGAACCCGGGATTGGGGTCTGTCGTCGTTGCCATCTCCGTCGCCGACGAAAAGCGTGAGGTCTTCCACTATCACCGCGAGGCGGTGAGTCCTCGCGAACAAGCTGCACATTTCAAAAGTGTCCTGTGCATCCGATGCGCAAATAGTGTTGTACAGCGCCTGCTCCGCTGCTTGTTGAAACCTCTTGTTTACCCTGCAGATGGTACAGAGGTCTGCTCTATTATCCACGTGTTTGACGACGAGACGATACGTCTCTAACGACAATTCCATTCGGCAATGATACTCTGCATTACCTCGGAGCGAGTTTTTCGTCAACTAAGAGTTGCGCTGATAGTAAGCACTGGGTTACTCACCAGCCAGATCTATCGGTCGTGACAACGGCAGCGACTCTTAATGATGCGACGGAAGTGAGTGGCGAATCGAACGACGTGATCGAAGCCCTCCGGTTATCGGTGACCTTGCGAGGTTACTGGGGGCTACTACCACCCAGTAATTACGAGCACAGACGCAAGATTGGGTGGTGGTATATATGCCGCAGAGAACCTGAGTTTGCCTTTTTAAGCCGGACCAACGCCCCATTGGAAATGGAGCACTAGATGGGGACAGGTACAATCATTGTTGATCTTATGCGCTCCCACCATAAGCAATCTTGGCATCGGGTTCCATTCTACCTGCCCGAATGGTCATTCTGTGACGCGAAGGGATAGCGACACTCGGATTGGAAGATTTGATATATGATGGCTGGATTATCCAAGGGAGAAGGTGCACGGTCTGTGTGCGCGTGTGGAAACTAGATAATTGATTGATATAATATGCATCCCTGTGAACAGGTGCGAATAGCTGTTCCACAAGATGAATAAGTTAGCCTCAAGAATGCAGGGGAAAAACATGGTAAACGTTCACGCAAGGTAATATTTCTATGGGCACGCCAGCGTTGCCAGGGGCCAATCCTAGGTCCGGATTGGATTATGCATATTTGAAAAGCTCACGCTTCGACTTGTTTCTGCCAGATAAGCATGTGAACGTTCATTGGTAATCCAGGGAGGGAGCGAACCTCGTCAAACCGGTGTTGTTTCGAGACGAAACAAACGTTTCAGCTTCCACTGGGACCTTTTCCCAACGTCAGCCAGTGACGGATCCATGAGCATCGGATCGTTCTACCCCGGCCCCTGTGGGAGCGTATCCATGATCGGAGGTATTGATGAGCCCTCTCTATCAATAAAAATTCAAGTAATGAGTTGCAGACAGTTGTATTTCGACGCCACACACCTGCATGGTAGAGATCACACTGCAGTAACCGGGCATTCGAAGATACTTTCGAACACCGTACGGTCCTTGGTACCTTGTTGTCAAGGTTTTCATATTTGAAATCCGCTATATATACTCCGATGAGGCTAGCGGATTAGATCACGGAGTAACTTTGCCAACTGGTAGTGGAGTCGACGCAGTGAACAGCGTGAGAGATGATGAGTTGCTGAAACGAGCGGCATTTGCCAGCAGCCAACCAATGTCATGGTTCGGCACGCCACTGTACTGTCCCAGAAAGACAATGCATGATATCATATGATGGAACAAATATTGTTCCGCGTAGCAAAGGGTCCAGCTTCCTAATGGATATGGGCTTAAATTGATTCCAGGATTCTGCTGTTCGAAAGGTGACTCGTATGTAAGCATCCTAACCCACTGGGTCAGACAATGACAAGGTATGATATCTGATAATGTCCCCTGACCTATTTGTATGTTAGAGCGAGACTATTTCACTGTATTAGTGTACTTACCTCCATGGGTGTCAGAGGCAGATAGATCGTGATGATTTCTAAGATGCACATGGTTAGGTTATGTACGTGAAACATCTTCTCGAAAGTAATAGAGTCGAAAAGCAGAAAACGGAAAGGGTATAAAATCCACTTATCATTCAAACTACCTCGCACTCGGCCATTGTCGTCTTTTACAAATGGAAAACGTCAGCAAAGCAATGCAATTCGAGTGTCGGTATATCACGGAATGGCAAGAATGAGTCATACTGGACGCGCGACCAGGAGTTCATTCTAGCTTCTCTAATTCCTCTAGTCTCTGTAAAACAACATCTTTGCTGGTCTCTTCAATCTCACCAGCTAAAAATATCTCGTCCAAGATGGCATAGACCTGATATATTTGCATGAACAACGGTTGACTGTACGATAAGATGGTTCCCAACCTTGTAGAAGTTGAAGACGAGATCCAACTCGCACACATTGTCGAAGAAAGAATCTTGAGACAGAGCGCACGAAAGCCTTGTCAGCTATCGGAGATGAAAAGTTGTCAGGGAATTCCGAGCTTACCGAGAACCTCGACGAACAGGTGAATAGCTTCGAGATATGCAAGTTCATTGTCATTGGCATCGACGCAGACACAGAAGAAAAGGCCAGCATAGCGACGGTACACTATTTTGTGGTTCTTGAACTGTGGGTCGCGTTAGATGGAACACCCTCGGTGTGCTTCACAACTGACCTCGACGAAGTTGGACTGATACTTTTGATCACGGGGCGCAACTAGTCTGTGTACTTCACCGCGAAGCCTGACCTAAACAAGGCAAGGTTATTCCGGCTCATCTCTGACATAAGAGGCATCAAGTACCTTTTCCTCATCGTCATACGGAACATACCACTTCGACAACCGGGTTTTTCCTTGCCTGTTCTATAATTCTGTTAGAGAGCTATGTCATCGTACACAAACAAAGCGAAATTGAGTGACCTGCACCAATATAAATCTGATCATCGCCGCATTCGGGATGGACGTCGCGGTCGAACGTGTTCTACCGTGGCACTTGGCAGTCTCAGTGGAAGAGCCGGATTAGGTAAGTGACTAATTGCAACTCGGACCGGCCCGTCCATCGAGTGAACAGCACATTGCGATGCGATGACTCGCTCAGGTGAATAAATATCTCTACTCTATCTAGAGTCGACAGGGAAATCTGCAGACATCATCTTTCTTACTTGGCATTCAATTTGTTGGGGGCATGAACAACGGTTTCAAGGACTGAACTGCCATCCTCGCATTGAGCCTCAACAAGCTTTCTTGCCCATCATTGTCTCCGGAACTACCTGGTGATGCGAACCCAAACCCTAGCTTGGATGCAGTCATTTGCACGTTTGGATTGCTTCGCGCAGCTGCGCCGTCCTCGGCGTCTTTGGTCCAAAACTCGACAGCCCGTTCACGGGTGTGCGGGTGTCTCAGGATAGCTGGGCGGAAGTACCTGAGGAGCTGAGCACGAGGAAGGGTACGCTCAAGGCGCCCGAGCGCTGCAGCAAGTACGGCCGAAGCCGGTGGAGGAGGGTAGATTGCAGGCAACATCTGAATAAAGACAGGAAGAATCAACAAAAGTATGTTGCGAGCCAGGAACAAATTGTTGTGCCACTGGATTGGTCATGGTTCGTCATGTGTCACGGACGTGTCATAGTACGAACGCCAACGCACCATGAAAGCTGTTTGGGCGTCTTTTTCGAGTGGCACGGCGCTAGCGGAGGTGAACATGTAGACCTCGGCGAGGAATGCACATGTGAGCGCGCCAAGGACATTTGTTCTCCATCTCTGTCGACCATTTATACTCGTGGTTAACAAGAGCAGTAGCGTAGCTGTTCGCAAGTAGTCGAGAAGAATGCCTGACAGAACGAGAACGGTGTAGTCCGTGATCGAGGAACAATAGGAACAGGTTTGTATGGCGCGTTGCCCAAACCTGCCTCCCACCATGAGCTTCGCCTTTCAGAAAAAGATGAACTCACCTACCTTACGTATATATCTCTGCTGCCATGCACACCCAGTTTTGTGAGCAATGTCTCGACATCTTTTGGAATTTCTGGAGGAATAACGATCGCGCCTGGTTCCCCCATCGTGTTAAACCCAGCTTCTTTCATCAACAGAGACTTTATGCGGTCCACGTGCGTGTTTATGGGTATCTTCAATCGTTTGAAGAGGTTTGGAGGTCGGTGAACTGCGAGGTTTGAGAGTACGAGTAGGGTGTGCAGGCCGGCTGCTGCTGTCATTACAAGGTTGACCATCCCCCCCTGTCCACGTCGTCCAGCGGGAGAGAAGTAAAACCATGCTGCACAGAGTGATACTGTTGATATGAAGGCAATTGATGAGCTCATAAGGCTAATGCGTGTTCGTCTGTGGCAACGTCCCAAGCGAACTTGACTAGGAATGCAAGTGGTGCCGTAGACGTCGATGCCAGATGGGCGCGGAACTTTGGAGAACGGCTGTCTGGTAGAGGTGGTGGTATATGTTGAGTTGTATAAATGTAATGCGACGTGACTCGGGTTTCTAGAGTACTCGTGTGTGACCAAAAGAGCCAATCAAAAGATGTGAAGGTCGTGAGCACAACACTATTAGTACTTATTACCTTGTGTAAACAAGGTCACTCTCGTCTGTAATTGTGGCTGTGGCGTACCCTTTTTTTGCCCCGTGTTCCGACAGACTTCCGTATTCCTCGTTCGTTTGTTCGTATGTGTGTTTTATTTTATATACTGCATTTTTTTGGCGTTGTATCGTAGCTTTACTTTCTACTGTTTCATCGTCTATTCTATTTGGTCTATCTTACTCTTATCGTTGTTGTTCGTGAATCTCGTCGATCAGTGTATTTTACCGACTCCTTTTCTTCACGTCTCCAGTTATTCGTTGTGCATACCCGTGCGGCGGAGCTATCGTACTTATTACTCATACAGATGCAGTACGTCGGTGTAAGATGAATGAAACTACGATAACCCGTTTGGTACGTAGACGTCTATAACTTTTAGGCACGAAATAGAGGACATTAAACCGTACTCTATCTGTAGGCGTGCTATTCTTTGCTAAACACGCTGACGTTTCACGTACTTTGATGGTTTGTTACTAAGAGTTTTTGCAGGCCTCCCACGTTTCTTCGTCTTCGGAGATGCTGACACTGACGCTTCTGATTCCTCTCTAATGTTTGTGTCGGGATCTACCTGACGTCCTCCCTCGATCCACTGTACCATCTCCGCGAAAGCCCATGTTGCATCTTTGACATATAACTCGTATGTTGGGAACAACGCGTTGTCCGAGCGGATGTATGACGACATCCATGCGAGAGCGAGTACGACCAGTGTGATACCATTTGGACCAGTCCGACATAGTTTCGACCAATCGGGACGTGGTGGTGAAGCTTTCGTGAAAGGTTCGCTTTGAAGATTTGTGCGCCAATTAGGTTGTAGCGAAGACCACCACTGTTGATATTGGTTGAGAAATTCGTTGATTGAGTTGAGATCCGGTACAATCTTTCTTTTTAAAGTGCGATGGCTTTGCATCCACGCTTCAAAGAAACGTGGTCTATTGTCCATTGACAGCTTATGCTCGTTATTCTTTTTACTCGTGGGGTGAGATTTGCGGGTTGGATATTATAAACGTTTAGTACTCACTCTGCCGTCGACGATTCGAAAGTTGTCCAGTTCTTGAATTCGAAACCACAGACGGACGAGTCGGTTGAGTCTTTTTGTAGTGGATAGATCGCGAACGTAACGTAGCGTCTCGATGAACCATTCACTTTTTTCGTACATTTCTCTGTGATGATTTCTAATTCTTCGGATGATATGCGATCGTCGCTGGTTATCTCGATCACACTTGGCTCGCTATTATAAGATGTTAGAATGGAAATTATAATACGATGGATTAGTTTACTTACTTGTTGGAGTCGTCGTTCTCGTTGTTGTCAAGTTCGTTCGCTACAGATTTCGGACTCGGTGTCACAAAATTGATCGACGAGTCCGTTAACTGGTCGTCGATTTCATCACTACGATTAGTATATACGTTTAATTTTTGTTAGTTAATTTGAAAACATTCGCGGTGCTCACTCGGCGTGGAGTTCAACGCTTTTCTTCTTTCTTGACGTTGTTGTTTTGTTCGTGTCGTTCGCAACGTTGTGTTCCATGTTTTGGGTTTTCGCTGTTGTGATCGAAGGCGATCGTCCTGCGTAAAATTTAAGACTATGATGACATGGCGATATTGTCGTGGTTTACGTTCGTCGACTGATTTCCGGGTATCGTCGGTCTCGTCCGTCATTGCTATATTTGTTACACGACGTGTAGGGCGACGAGGAGGTGGATAAAATCAACGTAGGTGTTCGATGGTAAGGGTTACTGTTGTCGTTTTGGGTAATTGTTACGTAATTTTTTGATGTATACACATGAGTGATCGATCGCTACTATAAAATTCGGATCCAATGATAGTACAGATTTTAGTGTTGTATCGTAGCCCACCATTCTGCTGTTACTTCGTCTAATCTATTGAGTCTTTCATCCTCTGTTCGTAAGTGTTCATTAGGATGAGATGTAAATAATTTCTCATCAAATGGACGCAACAGTCTTATACTTTCTCTCCCGCGACTCCGTGAAAGTGCAACGTAGGCATTGAATGGGGTGAGTTCACCTGTGGGTGGTGGACCAATGTCGACAACTACATTTTTTAAAGTTTGGCCTTGGGATCGGTAGTCCGTAAATGCATACGCTGCTGTTAGCGGGAACTGTCGTCTCGTTATATTTTTTTCCTGTCCTTTATGTTGTATGCGGAAAGTTCGTTCCTTCGGGACCAAGGGTAACACTCCAAGTTCCAATCCCTCCAGTCTATTTGCTTTCGTTCGTTGCATTTTCATCAACACGTATAACGGCATCTTCTTCAGCTCCACGACACCTGTTGGCGATCGCATATCACAGGTTTCGTTCTCATCCATGACTATGCCGACTATTTCTCCTCTTGAACCATTTGCTACGTCCAGATCTGTTTCGACGTTGAATGTTACCATCACTTGCATGCCTATCGCTAGTTCCACCACATTCGGCAATCCTGCCCGTTCATCTTGTCTTCCTCGTCCTTTAGAGTATCTGTTAGTTATAGCGAATTTTTCATTCAATGTAGTTGCTCGTCCGTTAACTTGGTCTAATGCCTTGCAAACGAAGATGTTGGCTCTTTTGTTTTTGGAAATGTTACGTGCTATGTGTTCGTTCCAATGACGACGGACCGAGTGACGAGGCGTTACAAGAACATGATCTTTCCATGGATCCGTTTTGAAATCTGTAGGAGGACATGCGGGATTCGTTATTACGAGTGAGCGCAGTATTTCGATGTGGTGGGCTCGACAATTGCCGTGTCGTGCGTGTTGTAACAATTCGGCCCAGGCTGGATCCGTTATCCGTACTTGTTGTTTGAGACGTACGACAATTGTGAATTGCTCGTAAATGCTTCGTCCCATCATTTCTTCGGCTGTATCTAACGATGGATTGCAGGGATAGTATAATGGAGCACTCTTCTTCGAAGCAACTGGAGGAAATTGATGGAAATCTCCTACCAAAATTACGTTTATTCCACCAAATGTTTTGTCACCATCTCCTTCGCCGTTTAACGTTTTCGCTCGACAAATTGCTTTTGATAGTTGCGCTAGAAACTTTCGGCCTAGCATCGATTTCTCGTCGATGATAAGATAGTCTTTCCCCTTCCATAATTTGGCTAATTTTTTCATCGTTTGTACTCCAGGTTCTCGACCGTTTATCCCCATTCCTCCAAGAACGTGCAGGGTTTTGCCATCGATGATGGATGCTGCAATTCCTGTGTAAGCTCCTTTCACAAGCCTGCTCTTCATCCCTCGCGTCGCGAAGTTTTGGGTGATCGTTTGTATCGTTTTCGATTTCCCTACTCCTCCTTCACCTGGTATCACCATCAGAAGCTGTGGTGGTCTCTTTCCCGCAATGGTTTCTCGCAGATGCCAATCGACGATATCGTAAG
This sequence comes from Boletus barrowsii, assembly GCA_038088775.1. Taxonomy (NCBI): domain Eukaryota; kingdom Fungi; phylum Basidiomycota; class Agaricomycetes; order Boletales; family Boletaceae; genus Boletus; species Boletus barrowsii. The sequence continues at coordinate 36,635 of JBBPJP010000082.1, read as the reverse complement.
CTCTGCGTTGTTCGGTAAGCAATTCTGAAACATCGACAGCTGTAAGCAGTTCACTGCTCGAGTTGATTGTTTCAGGTATAAGTTTTGTTCCGCCTTCGTCAGCTTTGTTTGCTGTCGATAATGACTCCGTTCCACCGCTATCCTTTGCGTTTTCTTCCTCGTCTTCGTGTCCATTGTTTTCCATTTCGTGCACTGTTTGTTCCATCATTTCTTGCCATTTATGAAGTTGTATTACGTCTTCTCCACTCGCGAACTTGACTGCGTTTTCGTTTGGTTTGTCCGTTTTTGTTGTACTCGTTTCCGCATATAATGTTTCCTCTCCAAACACCTTTTTGGACTGCGCAATCATTATTGCTTGAACTGCATGTAGTTCTTCTCGTGCGTTTTTTTGATCCTCTTCGAATGCGCGCAGATCCGCTTCCGTTAACGGTATCGTATCCTCGTCTATGTTCATCATCTGATCTTCTTCTTCCATTGCATCCCTTGTCCTCTTTTCGTCTTCAACTTCATCGTTTGTGTGCTCACCATCGACAGCCGTATCTTCAAATCTTTTCGTCACGGCCATCCGACACTCATAATAATATTCCACCCCTGCTATGATATCCTTTTCCTTTTGCGTTGCTCGTGAAAAAAATTCATCATATTTTTCCTCCCACGACACACCGTGTTGATTGATATCTTGTATGTTTCGCCAAGGTACAAGCAATGTCATAATTGACGCACAATATAAAGCTCGATGATCTTGATCTTTGGGTGATGGAATAAAGGGTCCTATGATATTAGGTAGTGTGTTGTGACCTTTCGGGCGAATTACTCGTGAATACGAGAGTCGACGGGGATGCGGTTCGTTATAGCAACTACGTTGATGACTTGGTCGTCCACGACGAACGCGTGCAGACGTTGTATGCGTACTACCTTCCTCGTCTTCTATCTCGTTGCTTTGTTTTCGTGTAGCTATACGCCCTTCGTACGTGTCGACGACGAAACAGATAAACGAGTAGTTTTCCAATTCCGTTCCTCGATATCGATAGTCATCTATTTGCATCGTTCGTGTCTGAATATTGCCATCCGTTCCCATTTCTAAGGTCACAATTTCCTATAACGAAAATATCAAGCGATCTCATTGTGTTGAAGTACTTGAATTACATACACTTGATTCTTCTTCGGTACCTGCCCCTTTGTTGTTTTCATCCGACTCGTCCTCACTTTCTTTATAAGATTCATTGCTGTTTGTGTTTCTTCGTTTGTTTTATCAACAACTCTGCAACGCATATCGTAGTAGTTACTCGTACCTCGAAAATGTTTCGTTGACTTCTGGAAATGTACTCTCCAATTTCCTCTGAAGCGCTGTCCAATATACAGGCACGTAGTGATGCGACTGGATGGAATCTCCGTGTCCCATTATATATGACATAACCTGCGGTCCGGACAACTCCATTTCTCGATTTATTGCTTGTTGGCATCGAAAGATCAATAAACGGTTACGATCCATTATGTTTGTCAGATGTTCCGAGTGTGATTCGTGATACATTAAAGCCTTTGCCATCAAAGCCGATACGTTGTTGTTTTTGGACTGTTTTTTCGTGGCATATGCTGTCGTATACCACATAACGTCCTTCGTATCCTCTCCGTTTGTAAGGAATTTTATATCGTTGTTGCATAGAAGCGTTGTTGTAACTGCTGGACAAAAATTGTTCATATACCCGTACGTCCGTTTCGGTGACCAGTTGCCTGTTTCATCGACCATTTCCTCGGCACTTATTGGCCATGGTGCTCGTCGTTTACACGTCATTCGTCCATGTTTGTCATAGCGAAGGCAGGTATTTGTCGTGCACGTATGGATTTGTGTGGCCCGAACTACTCGACGTTTCAATTCGTCCATCGATTCTTCCCATTCCGGTCCATCGGGATCTGGTGATCGCGAATAAGCTATCTGACTGTCGCGTGGCATACCTCGGATTGTTTCTTCATCCAGTCCGTCTACATGTGCATGTACGTTTGTTCGGATAAAAAGCCGTATTTTGTCAATAAAATCGGGGGTCTTCAGGAGGTCGCGAAGTTGGAAGAGATTGGGTGTATCCCGCAACCATATAAAACAGTGAAGATGAAGCGTTCCACGTCCCTGCGCTTCTACAATTCCAAAATAAGCACTGACTTTGCCAAGGACTCCTACTTGGATCTCGACGTGATGTTGATCTGCCTCGATCCCGAATAATGTTGAGAATACGACTTTCAGTATGAAATGAAAAAACTTCGATGCCGCGTAGGGATCTTTAGCTATGTTTGCAGCTCTTCGATTCGCATCGGGACCAACTGTAGAATTAAAACTATCCATGTCGATCTCTTCTCCTGCAAAAACTTGAGCGACTGGATTATTGATATCGCTGGGATTGATAGTGATCCATAATGATGGGCCACGTTTCATCAGTGTCGTTCCCCATATACAACCACGGAATGAAACGCGACTGTTGTCAGATCCCATTACTCGACTTGACGCTCCGAAAACGTGTTTTCGTAACAACCGTATTCGTGGATCCGTTGGTGTCTTTCCTTGCTCTTCTTCTTGCACCGCTACACGCATGTCATCTTGTGTTAGGGACCCTAGAACATACTTGTTTCTCTCGAAATCGGCTCTCTGCATCTGAATACGTGCAGATAACAACGCTTTTCGCTTTTGTTCGATTCCGAATATGACGAACGGAAATGAATGATGTGTGCGGAAGCGACGATCGTTATATTCCATTGCCCATCGTGCATGTTCGTTGAACGATACGGTTTGTCGTCGTGTTTTCTCGAAAATACCCTTCCCATATGGAAATAGTGTGGGAAACGTCACGGCCAGCGGATTGACTTCACGTTCCCATCCTGCCTGATCTTGTCCAAAATCTGTAACTGGGCCTTCACTATGTCGTACAGCGTATCCCCCTTCTTTCCCTTCACCTATGAGGTTCATCAACCCATGCTTCATCAATTCGTTTAATTGGACACGGTTCATATCGAGGTCGGTGACCCCCAGAAACTGAAACGGTATCACTGAATCATCTGTTTTTACAGCGTTCAGTAACTTACGCGCTTATTATTATCATTACATACATGTTGTTTCTTCGTTCTCCTTCCCGTTTCCTTGTTCGTCGTTTTCCATTTGAACATCTTCGTTTGCTTCCAAATCGTCTATATAAAACAATTTTTTGTTAGCTTTCCGTTTCCCGCATTTTTAACTCAAAAATTACCTCTCTCAAGATTATCATTCGAAGGGATGTACCCTTCGCCTTCACGAAACGCCACGTTCTCATCCTGTTCGTGTCATAAGGTGGCAAGTATTTCGATCGGTATGTCGTCTTCGGGAAGATCGTCTAGTCGTTGCATTGATATGTCGATATCCCCATAGTATGGATTGTGCCTCTTTAACCATAACAATGCATCATGTACGACTCGTCGTCGCACACGAAATGTTGACTTGAGCCAATCCTTTGGTAGTTTGCGAGTCCCAATGTACGTGATCGCGAGAATCGATGATAGACATGTCGCTGACTGCGGCATAAGTTGTCCCTCTAGCATCTTGACTACTTCATCGGTATTCATGTTATAGAGAGTTACATTGCCTCGAATCGCTCTTTGAAGGTGGCTTGGTTGTACGTTGAATTTCTCTTTTGGAAACAACTTGACGATGTAACATTTTGGATAGTGACGTGCAATAAGCAATTCTTCGGGCAACGTCAACATCGCCAATTCGGGAGGAATGTCACCTATCCACATATCGTTCGCCAGTGCATGTTTCGGCATTCGGTCCATAGTCAACCACCGCAAACATTCCATACACGTCCAGTCTTCCGCATCTTTTTCCTTTGTCCACAAATGTTCATCGTAAAGCAACATTCCTTCCCACAAGCGATGTGCGGGATGGTTTAATGATGGCGTTAGGTATTTTTGTATATGTGGTATCTCCATCACACGACGTAATTGACCTTCATAGAACATTATCAATACGGTTTAGTGCTTTGCTTTAGAACTAACAATTGTTCGCCATAGTTTCTCGTCCACAAATTATACACGTGTGCATCGCAAGCGCAGCATTCGATGTTGCATTTCTAAATGCTCGAAAACATCTCTTCAGTTCGTCCTCGTTTGGTATTTGAAGATATTCCTGCCGTTCTCCACTGACTCCGTTTACGATCGTTATTCGTTTCTTTTGTTTATCCGACTTACCTTGCCATTTCATCGTTTTGTTCTACATCGCTCTCGTTCTCCTCTAATTCACGTCTTTTCCCTTCCCGTATCTCTTGCCTACGATTTGATGAGTATAGCCGTCGCCGCTCCAATATTTTCTCCTTCGCGTCCCGTTTTTTTTGATCCTTCGCTTCCAACACTCGCCGCTGCACATGTTCGGGTTGTGCTTTTATTGTACTGATGATTGTATCCCAAGATATATGCTTCATTCCTTTACTAAATGTTCCCGAAGGCAAAGCATCCAGAAGCTCTTGTTTCGTCAGTCGACCGACAATTTCTCTACGAGCAAGCAGTGACATGAGAGGGATTAAATAAGTACGTTATACATTTATTTGCTGTCTTTCTTTTCCTTTTCCGCCGTCGTGTTCATTCCTGTGCGCTCATTTTTCCTTACATCATTAATAATTAAGCTAATCTAAGGTTCCTTTCCTTTTTCCCTTCTTCGCCCTCTCGTCACACTTGACCTCTAACATATAATACTTTCTCCTTTTTACCTACCGTCACTTCTTGCCTTCGAACATTTATATTTCGTTCTATTACTCTTCTTGATTGTTTGATAAATTCATTTGTCCTTTACATGAAACGATCAACCCGGTCAAGAAGTGATTTTCTACTACGGTCTTGTGATCATTATCAAGTTCCTTCCGGTGACGTCAATCCTTGTTCCGTTTCCTGTTGATCTAACGGTATTCGTCGATAGACTTTGTAATCACCATTACTATTTTTTTTTTTTTTCAATCACCCTATTTTGTCGACCTCAGTCTTTCCGCCAGTGTCTTCCATACATACTTAAATAGTGATTTTCCCTTTGACCGTCATCGTATCTTCACTGGCCTCCCTCATAGATTACCACCATGACCCATCGCAATACCCGTGCTCGTGAAAAAACTGCTGCTTCTCCGAGTCGCCACGCCACTCCTCCTCGTGAAAGTCCTTCGTCTCTCATGACGACAGCTCAAATTCTTAAAATCCTCTCCACTCCTTCGATCGGTATCTATATCGGTAATCCAAACTTACTGGTATCTGCACAATTCTTCGTGGGCGGTATCAAAGGCGATATTCTTATTTCCCAAGTCACTCAGGACGAACTTGTTTTACGTGGCGTGTTCCAGATCAGTCATTCAAATTGTTTCTTGTCACCTGACGGCGCTTATCAACCAAACAATACATTCGGTTCTAAGTTCGAAGACGTTAAACTCTCTTGCAAGCTATCCATATCCCACCACGAGGACTTTCCCTTCATGCGATCCGATATGGATACAATCAAGAAGAACATGAAAGGTTTTGAGAATCTCATCCAAAAAACTGCTGACGATTCCATCACGTCTGCGATTCAAATGACTCCCGGGTGGACGACAATCAAAATGATTCACCCTTTGTTCATCGTAAAGTTTCTAACTTACTGTTACGATATTTTATTAACTTCCTTTCGATTTCAGAAGAAAACAATTTCCGAGAACGTTGACGATTCCAGTGACGATACGGATCAAGATCCCGACAAAGAACAACGCAACACCGGTAAATTTACTTTAATAAATTGGTGATATTCTCCTTATTCATTCGTGTCATAGACATTCTCGGGGACGAATTCAATATCTCCAACTGGCCCGTCTCTGAACGCAATACTGCTGCGCTTAAAGACCTCGTCAAAGCAGACACTCATCTCATTAACCCCTTGCCTGTGTACGACATCGACCGTTCACCTGTATCTCCTCAACAGTATATGGACAAATTACCTGGATGTTTTGCGCTCGTCTCCTTTGCTTTTACTCACTACCATGTTCCGTCTTCTAAACGCCACATTTTTAATGCTGTCTGCCGTGAAATTTTCATTTTACGTCCTGCGGATGCTCTTCCTTCTAGTCCGCACAAGAAAAGGAGATTTGGACTTGGTCCTTTACTCAACCTCGATGATGATGTTTTGTCCCAAACAACTGCTTCTTCGTCGTCTCAAAGTAAGCTTCTTATCATGTTCTATTTGTTCACTTTCTCACTAATGCTTAAGCTCTCGACTAAAACAATATCTTCTCTTTCCACTGTAATTTTACTTTTATCTTTTCTGTTTGGTAGTTTGAGCTTTGTCTCTCCGTTTGCTCATGTATACTTCTTCCTTTATTCTTTGATGACGTATATCGCTCCTAACTGAAAACTTATATTCCATTATATGTTTCCTCCTTCGTTACCTCACTACATGCTCACACTGTTCTCGTATTATTTCTGAAGAATGTGTACTTAACTTATCACTTTGTTACAATTTACGCCATTAACAAGGTCTCTGCCGGCACCGCGCGGCGCTAATCTAGTTGATTGATAGAGATGGTATCTAACAAAAGATGATCAAAAAAGCGTTGCTACACATTACGTGACAGTTGTCGAGTGGTTGACAAGACACGTCCTTTTTTGCTTGCTTGTCCGTTCTTTCCGTTCACGCTCTTTTCCTTTGGCCAGATGGCCGTCAACACGGGCAACCTCGCACACCTCGTCTCCACCTCCCACTCCGCCACCGTCTACCCCTCCGACGACGCCATCCTCGCCGTCCTCAACGCCCGCTTTCGCTCCGACTTGCCCTACTCTAGAATCAGCACGACCAGCTTGCTCGTCGTAAATCCCTACAAGACCCTCGCAAACGCAAACGACATCAGCGCGAGAGAATATGAGGAGCGCTGCTACAAGGACACCGGCCTCTCCCTCGCCAGCTCCACTCTCCTCCAGCCCCACCTCTACGAGCTCGCAGCCCAAGTATACCTGCTCATGCGTCGCACGAGACAGTCCCAGTCTGTCGTCACTCGGTATGTCCTGTCCAGTTCACTGCTCCGTCTCCTGACCTCGTTCCATCCAGTGGTATCACCGGTGCTGGAAAATCTTCGAGTTTACGTCTCTTCGTCGACCAAGTCCTCCGTCTTTCGTCCCACTCCAAGAAGGAGCTAAAGGTGGCGAGTCAAGTCAAGGCACTCCATACCCTCCTCGACGCGTTTGGAAACGCAAAAACCGTCCCAAACCCAAATGCATCACGTCACAGTCGTTACCTCGAACTTCACTTCAACGATCGTGGTCGCATAGAATCAGCCAAAGTGTTGGCGTTTGCACTCGACAAGTCCAGAATTGGCCGTCTCGCACACGAGGAACGCACCTTTCATATTTTTTACCAGTTCTTGGCCGGCGCAGCACCACAGGAGCGCGACTACTTTAATGTCCAAGACCCCTCCGAATACGCATTGTTGGCTTCGTCGGGCTGTTACCGCCTGCCCAATGGTCCTTTCAGCGATGACGCTATCGCAATGGAGGAGGTCCGCATCGCTATGCGCACACTCGGCTTCAAGCCAAAGCATCTCTCTTCCGTCTTCACCATCCTCGTCGCCATCCTCCTCTTGAGCAACATTCAGTTTACAGAAGCTGACGCCAAGGACGTCTCCGCATCCGTCGCAAACATCTCGGTCCTCGACCACCTTGCACGCCTTCTCGGTGTTTCCTCAGATGACCTTGCCCAAGCATTGACGAACAAGACCAACTATGTCCGCAAGGAGCTCTACACTGTCCTTCTCAACGTCGAACAGAGTGCCATCCAGCGTGATTCGCTCATGCGCGACCTCTACGCTATCCTTTTCGCCTACATCGTCGAGACGGCAAATCACAAGATTGCCCCTGCAAACCGCGATCTTCTTCCCACTACCCAGTTGGTTCTCTTCGACTCTCCCGGGTTTCAGACGCGTGGTCCCGTGGGTACCGGCTCAATGGTGTTCACGGGGACTGCACCACTCATCTCCGCTTTCGGTCAAAACGGGTTTGATGAATTTTGCATCAACTTTGCAGACGAGTTTGTCCAATCTTACGTTTTACGCAACACATTCGAGGACACCGTTGGCTACAACTCTCACATGGTTGGCGATGGGCTGTCCCTACCAACTATTGCCACCATGGACAACTCTGCCTGCATCGAGCTCCTTCGTGGGGCTCAACTGAGCGAGCGTGCGACCCGCAAACCTGCCGGGATTCTTGGCATCTTGAACAAGGCATGCTCATCCTACAAATCCGGAAAGGCTGGAGACAAGAAGGCGGACGAACTCCATCAAGATCTCGTGTCCAAATATGGCGTCCACGCTTCGTTCGTAGCAAGCCCCAGTCAAGGGGGAGAGAACGACAGGACCTTGTTTGGCATCAACCATTATGCCGGCAGTTGCTCGTACGACATGTCGTCATTCGTCGAGAAGGACGCTGACATCCTCGACTCGGCATTCGTGTCGTTGCTCCGAAACTCCTCGGATGCCTTTGTGGCCAAGCTGGTCTCCGGACCTTCCCTTGCGGTCGAAAGGCACTCCAAGGACGAATCTGCCATCGTCCAAGCACAGGTCTCGTCGCGCCCCCTTCGTCAGCCGACACGCATCGCTTCGCCATCTGCGCCTCTGCCAAACGAGGAGCACCCACCGTTGGACCCCACCAAGATATACACCGTCTCCACACAGCTCAACTACACGCTTTCCGAAATCTTTGCCTCCCTCGACCGAACGCACTCTTGGACCATTACCTGTATCCGACCCAATGACTCCAACTCGCCCAACTCGTTTGACAAACGTCGCGTCAAAGCGCAGATAAAATCGCTTCTCGTTCCTGAACTCGTCGCACGTCGCAGCGTGGAATATGTCACTGACTTTGAGCTGAGTGCGTTCTGCGAACGATTCGTTCCGACGATGCGCGGCTCGGACGCAGAGCGTGTCCGCCAATGTGCAGCTTCACACGGGTGGAAGGAAGGTGCAGATTACGTTGTCGGTCACCGTTCTATCTGGTTGTCATATAATGCGTGGAAGACGGTCGAAGACGGCGTCCGTGCGGCGGAGAAGGAACAGAAGCGGTTGGCTCCCGATGCCATCGAAGATGATGAAAGCGCAATTGCAGACGATGCCACGGAGTATACCCACACCGACCCCCATGGACCCGAGATTCTCGATAACGAGAGTCGTGATAATCTGCTCATCGCTCGTGTGGGCAGCCGTGGGTCGAGATACCAGGATCCTAATCAACATGTGCCGTACGGCGTCAGCGGGTTGCCCTCGCCAAATCTTCGTACACCAGCGTACACAGATCCCGAGGAGGGCTGGGGATCGGAATGGGACAAGAAAGGAGGGAGCCCTGGAGGTTCGTCTCCCTACCCGTCAAAGGAAGCTGCGATGGCGTTCCATGCGGCGCCCACCGCTGTCGAAGAAATTCCTACGAGCTCTTCGCGACGATGGTGGCTCTTTTTCGTCTGGCTCTTGACAGGTCTGATCCCCTCATTTGTGTTGCACTATATCGGACGGATGAAACGCCCGGACATCCGTCTCGCCTGGCGGGAGAAAGTCACCATCTTCTTCTTGATCTTCCTCATGAACGCGGTCGTCATCTTTTACATTGTCGAATTCGGTCGGCTTCTGTGTCCCGACTTTGACAAGGTCTGGAATTCAAACGAAGTCGCGCAGCACAGCGGGAACACGGATTGGTGGGTCTCGGTACAGGGAACCGTGTACGATCTTTCCAACTTTATACACGGCGACCACAGCGATATCTCCGGCATCTCGTCCAACTCGGCTGCGGATCTCGACGTCCTCGTAGGGCAGGATCTGACAGGCTATTTCCCATCACCCCTCACGCTTGCCTGTCCAGGGTTGGTCTCGCAATCGTCGTTGCAGCTCAGACAGAAGAATTTCACGGCGTTCGTGCCAAATGCGATACACAAGTCAGGAGCGAGTCAAGCGGCGCAGGGGACGGCATTGGACAACACGAACTGGTACAACTCGACGTTTTTGCCAAAGTTGCAACACTTTCGCAAAGGGGCGTTGGTCTGGGATCCCAAAACGATTTACGCGCAGGCGATGGACGCGGATAGTCAGAGGTGAGCGTCCGCGTGGTCTCGTCGTCGTTGCTTGGAGCTCACTTTGTACTCGATAGACTTTGGGCTATCTGGGACGGCAGCGTGTATGACCTGTCGGACTATCTCAATACTATCTCGATCTACCAGGGCGAGACGGATTACGAGTTTTTGAATACGGGCATCACCGAGTTATTCAAGCAACAGCCCGGACAAGACCTCTCCAAGAGCTTGAACCAGGTCATCGCGGGTCTGGACTCGCAGACGGCGGCACAAAACATCAACTGTATCAAGAACTTGTTTTACCTGGGCGAAGTCGATTTCCGCCTGTCACCGCGGTGTACGGTGCAGAGTTATCTTTTGCTCGTGTTTACCGGGATTCTGTGTGCGTCCATCGCGCTCAAGTGTGAGTTTGACATGTGGTTTCGCTCGGGTAGATACTCATGAGACGCTAGTCCTTTCTGCGCTCCAGTTGACTGGCAAACGTTCGCCTGAAATGTTGGACAAGTTCGTTCTCTGTCAGATCCCATGTTACACCGAAGGCGAAGATTCGCTCCGCCGAACGATCGACTCGCTCGCAGGGCTTTACTATGACGATAAACGCAAATTACTCTTCATCATCTGTGACGGCAATATCATTGGGAGCGGCAACGACCGTACGACCCCGAGGATCGTGCTGGACATTTTGGGTATCGATCCAAAGGTTGACCCTGAGCCCTTGATGTTCCGGTCGATTGGCGAGGGCTCGAGACAGATCAACTATGGCAAAGTGTACTCGGGGTTGTACGAGTTCGAGGGACATGTCGTTCCGTGAGTCACTGCGTTTGTGGCCGACGTCTAGGCATTGACTGACGGACCGTCGTAGTTATATGGTCGTCGTCAAAGTCGGCAAGCCCACAGAGCGGTCCAAGCCTGGCAATCGTGGCAAACGAGACAGTCAGATTCTGCTCATGCACTACCTCAACCGAGTGCATTTTGATGCACCCATGTCCCCGCTCGAACTCGAGATTTACCATCAGATGCGGAACGTGATCGGGATCGACCCTGCGTTTTACGAGTACATTTTCACGGTGGATGCAGATACGGTATGTACGCTCGTCGGTGTGCGTGAGTGAGGAGATTGATAGACTGTAGACGGTGACACCCGAGTCGCTCAATCGTCTGGTCGCTTCGGCTGCGGACGATTCGAGCATTATCGGCATCTGTGGTGAAACAAAACTCTCCAACGAGGAAGGCTCGTGGTGGACGATGATTCAAGTCTATGAGTACTACATTTCTCACCACCTCTCCAAGGCGTTCGAATCCCTCTTTGGTTCCGTTTCCTGTCTGCCTGGGTGTTTCTCGCTGTATCGGGTCCGCACGGCTGACAAGGGTCGTCCCATCATCATTTCCAACCGGATCATCGATGAATACGCCGAATGCAACGTCGACACGCTCCACAAGAAGAACCTTTTCTCCCTCGGCGAGGACCGTTTCCTTACCACGCTCCTCCTCAAGCATTTCCCGACGTTCAAGACGAAATTCATTCCGGACGCGGTAGCGCATACGATGGCGCCCGAATCATGGCGGGTCCTGTTTTCTCAACGACGTCGGTGGATTAACTCGACGGTGCACAATTTGTTGGAATTGGTGATCTTGCCCGAGTTGTGCGGCTTTTGTTGTTTCTCGATGCGCTTTTTCGTTTTCATCGATTTGTTGGGCACGATCGTGCGTGTTTTTCTTGTTGGGTGGAACGTCGCTGATGCCTCGTCATAGATTCTTCCGGCAACTGTCGTTTATGTGAGTGGGCTGACGCGGAGTGAGTGGAGGCGTGCTGACCCTGCTTGGATAGCTTGCGTACTTGATCGTTGCGGTCGCTACTGGAAGTAGCTCGTTGCCGTTGATCTCGATCATCATGTTGGGGATCACGTACGGGTTGCAGGTATGTTGTGCCACTTGAGCTACTTGGAAGGGGGGGCTGATGACAACGTCGTAGGCATTGATTTTCATCATCAAACGAGAATTTATGCTCGTGGGCTGGATGGTCGTCTATCTTCTCTCGTGCGTCTCTTTTTTCTTTTCCTTTCACTCTATGGCTTGACGCTGTTGGGATCAGATACCCCGTGTACAGCTTCTTCCTGCCAATTTACTCATTCTGGTGCATGGACGACTTTTCGTGGGGCAACACGCGTGTCGTGATTGGCGATGGAGGAAGCAAAAAGGTGGTGATGAATGACGATGAGCGGTTCGACGAGTCGATGATTCCACTCAAAAAGTTCAGCGGTAGGTCGTTGGTGTGGACTAGCTTTTACCAGACCGCTCATGTCCCCTTCAGAATACGAAGCAGAGACATGGGAAGGTGTCTCGCATCACTCTGACGAGACGGGGGTCAGCAAGTCGCGTTCACAACCACGCTTCCCACCATCTCGACAAGGCTCACCACACCCGTCAAACGGGGGTGATTACTACCGAGACACGAACGCGATGAACAACTCGATGGTCAATTTCCGAGGGACGGCTTCGCATCATAGCCATGCTGGTTCTCGACAGGGGTCCATGTACGAAGGCCGTCAACCGGCCATGTCTCAGTTCTTGCCTCCCATGCCGTTTATGCCTGGACCTGGTAGTGCAGCGGGTTCCGAGTATGGTGGGATGATGGGGCCGCTCGGGTACCAGCATACGGGAAGCGTATATGGGATGGTGGATCCACGCGCGACGATGATGGGTATGGGAGGTATGGGCATGGGCATGCATCATGCGAACGGGTCGCAGACGGGAGGATTTGGGTTACTCCCGCCTGGTCCGATAGGCGGTAGAGACCGGCGCATGTCGACGTTTTCGATGGCGACGTCGGTGAATGCGTTTGCAGGGCCGAGTCTGAACTCGAATCCAAGCGACGAAGAGGTCTTTTATGCGCTGAGGACTTATCTGAGTACGCAAGATTTGATGACGGTGACGAAGAAGTGAGTCGTTTGTGTGTCTGTTCGCGTCGGGTTACTCATCGTGTGTATCTAGGACCGCACGTGAAGCGATGATGGTCAAGTTCCCCAAGGCTGACTTGACGTCACGCAAAGACTTTTTGAACGAGTCGATCGACAAGATATTGTCGCAGTCGTGAACTCTTCCACATCGTGTCGGCTCTTTTTGGTCGCTCGTCATCCTTATTTCATCATGGACCACCGCGCATCATATACATCATTCGTACTCGCTACGCGCCTACACACTCTGCAGTCGTTGTATCTCGCTCCTTCTTGACGTTCCTTTTTTTTTGGTTTTGGACTTATCGCTCGTTATCGTTGCACAGTAAAGACGTATGGAATGGACTGGTAGACATCGTAAATTTTAATGATTATAGTTGCTGGATGTGATGCTGTGGCACAGCTTTGTATCTTTGATGCCATGAGAATGGATCGTAATTGACTCCGACAACCCTTTGATCGTTGCAGTGTGCAGCGCTTCAAGCAATCCCTCAAAGCTCGACCGTAGGTCTGTTTCTCCTCACAATATCACCCACTAGAACACCCAATGTCTCAGCAGCAGATGCCATCCGACTCGAACAATGCCCGCGCGCCCAATTTCATGACGTACCCCTACCCAGACACCGAGCACATCATGGCCCACGTCAAGAGGCTATCTGGGGCCACACAAGAGACCAAGGCGTGTATCCACAACCTCCTCCAGTACCGCGCCGTACGCACGCGTGCGCGGTTACCGAGGGGACAGAGCGCTGCGGTGCTCGTGCCGCTTTTCGTAGGTCGGTCGGGGGACGTGTATGTGCTTCTCAGTCGGTGCGTCCGTGTGTTGTTTGCTTGACGTGAGACATGACGATGACGATGCGTAGACGCTCGGATGCGCTCAATGCGTTTGCGGGCGATACGGCGTTGCCGGGGGGCAAGGTCGACGTGCAGGACGTGACGGTGGAAGATACGGCGGTCCGTTTCAGTACTCGGTTTCGGGTCACAGTTTTTTTTTGATATCCCCCCCCTTCCTTTAGAGACGTGAAGCGTTCGAAGAGGTGCGTGCTGCGTGACCCCGTGTTGCGATCTGGGACGCTGACGACGTTGGCTCAGATTGGGCTACCGGTGGACAAGGCGCGCGTGCCGCTGTTGTGCGTGATGGAGCCGCATTTGGCAAAGGGCGTGATGTTGGTGACGCCGTGCGTGTTTCCGTTTTATGATTCGTTCTCTCGGGTGCTCATGACGAACGCGACCGTTGGCCAGGGTGGTGGTCCTGGTACTTGACAATTCCTTGCAAGTGAGTCGTTTCGTGATAACCCAAGCGATGTGTGTGCGCCCGTGTTGACGCGCGGCGCTTCGCAGCCCAACCTCAACGCATCCGAAGTGACGTCGATATTCGCGCAACCGTTGAGCTCGTTTTTGTCGTCGACCCCTCACTTGTCGACCGGTCGCACGGCAGACCCCAAGAATCCATATCACACGTTCACGGACGTTCCTTGGAGTGAAGGGGGTGCGGTGCGCTTGCACCGGTTCCTCACCGGTCGCGAAAGCGAGGGCGTCAAACCCGTGTTTGGACTCACAGCGTCAGTCTCTCGACGTGTCGACGACGGCGTAAGCTCACACCTCACACGCCTCCACAGGTCGATCCTGATCAAGACAGCGACGATTGGCTATGGACGACCGCCCGAGTTCGAGGTCCACCCTCCCAACGCACCCACGTCCGCGCAGCAGATCGCGCTTGCGCTCCTCACGCCTGCGAATCCCGTCCGTATCGCTTGCGAGCGGGAGGGTGTGGATGCGCACAAGGCGGCGGCTCGGTTGTTGCGTCCGCCTCTGGCGGCCAATGCCCCGCGGACGATCGAGTGGGAAAAGATCGGGGTGGAATGGAAGCGGCTTTTGGATGACGATAACGTGGCGACGGTCGACGCTGCCAGAAACGGATCTGGTCGGGGATTGGGCTCGCGCTCGGGATCTCGGGGCAGAACGCCAGGTGGTGGTGAGGGCGTACAGAAACGCGTCGAGGAGATCAAGAAGCGGGTCCAGGAGCAGATGGATGACGGAGAAGGCGCGGAAGGGCTCCATGCCAAGATCGAGGCGTACAAGAAGCAGGCGCGCGAACGCAGCGAGCAGACGGAGGAGACCAACAAGGCGCACGACGATCGCGAAGAGGAACACGAGGCGACGGTTCCTGATATCGCCAAGCTCGGAGAGTTCCTCGACCAGACGCGGGATATGGTGAGCGAGCGGCTCAAGGAGGTCAAGAGCGATGAGAAGAAGCTTTCCAAGGCGAGGAAGGCGTACCCAAAGATTGCAGAACAGGTCAGGAAGCAACTCGACGAGGCTCGCAATGAAGACGGAGAGTTCGACCCCAAGGCACTCTTCGACATGATCCCCAAGGAGGGCCAGGAGGGGTTGAAGAATGGCATCCAATCCGGTAAGGAAGGGATCAAGAGGGGAACTGGCGGTGTGGGTGATGGTGAGGGGAGAGATCAGGGTATAGGAAGGGGGAAGGAGGGCACGCGGAGAGGCTTGGAGGAAATGAGGAAGCACATCGACAAGGGCGGGGATGGCCACAACCCCGAGCGGGCAGTCTACAGGAAACGTGATGCCAAACTCTGATACATGCGATACCCGTCACCATGAAAAGGATGCCACGATCTCATGCTACACTTTGTTTTATGTTCTGATTATTTTGGATTTCTAGGCCGAAATGCTAGTAATATCTTGTGGTTCTTTTGGTATTTCGTTCATGCACATGCATGAGGAATGCGATCGTTGCCAAAAAGTGCGTGTGGTCCTAATCTCTTGTGTCGCCTTCGAACACCACACCATACACAATTTGGAGACATCCGTGAACTTGAGGATACTTTATAAATTAGGGGTGGGTTGTATCCGAATTCGCGATCCAATAGTAAACTCCAAATGTGGATCATTGGGTAGCACATTTCCTTAGGCTGGATAGTGTTCACACGGAGCTATCCAGCAGCCAACCCAAACAACAACACGTGTTTCCCTGTTTCAGACGCAACCTTTGTTCCATCGGTGAGTGCACTAGAAGCATCATTGTATTCAATAGTTTGTCATAGCAACAACTTGATTGGCACGATGCAAACGAGAAAGACTAGGCCAAAGAAAGTCAGGCCAAAAAGGGTGATGATGCCAACTGTGAGGGCTGCCGGGAGTCGCGTTCCCCAAACGATTGGAATGGAGGCGAAGATAACTAAGAGTACTGCAATGGACATCACTTTCGGAGACATGAACGTGACGCTCAGCAGAAACAATATCCAGCACGAGGCGAAAATGAGCAGCGGAAAGTATTTGAGTAGCCGTTGAACGAAGGAATGGTTTGTGGGATGCTGCTCCTGGAGTACCGGGTCAACAGCATCCCAGCTGCAAGAGGATATACTCACCATATTTGCCAACGTTTTGGAATGGAACGAGTGTAGAGCTATCAAGGTGAAAGCGACTGCCGCTGCGGATAACTGAAGTATGGTAACTTTGGGGTTTGATGAATGACTAGTCAAAAGTCCGAGAGCAGTAATCAACGCCGTCGCCTGTCATAGAATTTATTGAAGGTGGCACGTAGCATACGAAGTTCTCACAAGGATGCTCGGATCGGTCTGGGATGCGTCATGAGCGTTGACGTTCTTGGCCAAGAGGGCCTCGGGGTCTTTGACCATCGCACCGCTGTGAATGAGTTGGGATCAGAAATAGGGGGATACGTTGGTATTCATCGGAAGATATTCCTCACTCAGGGATGCTGGTGTTGTCCATCTTAGAGACACGGGGAACAACCTGTTCCAGTGGTTGCAAGGTAATGGTCGAGCATGTACTGAAACGGCGATCCACTGAGTCGATTATGTCGTGCCCATCGTCAAGTCTGATCCTGAGCTGAGCGGACGCAAAGACAACAATGGATGGAAGTGGTAATATGTGAGACTCACTGTAGCGGTGATGCTTGGGGATCGCAAGACATTGGCTTTGTGGATGTGCGACTGTGTATCTGGGGTTTGGAAGGGATAATCACGAAGCGGCAGTTTGTCTAAACGAGTAGGAAGGGGAGTGCAAAAAGCAGCGTAACGCCATCAAAAATGTTGAGGCTTTTATAATTTGTAGTCCTCTTCTGGAAGATACAGCACTGGGGCTATGTTCGTGCAGCATATGGCTATTCAGACACATAATGTCCTGGACTCCTGTAGTTTCTTTTCTACCGGTGACGCTTAGTAATGGTGGGATCAGCAGCAAAGCGGGTACGTCATGCACTCACACTGACGACGACACTCGGTCTCAGCCTTCGGAGGGCTCAGAGCACGAGCACGAGCACTGGAATAATATGATGAAACTATGAGTCGTGCATACTGCAAGATTCGTTACGCACCTGCCGGATGACCTGCCTGCACGCATCCAGTTTTCACAGGAATCCGATGATTACGTACACTGGCAGCCCGCGCATGCAAAAACAAGATACAGGAAAGCTTGCTGTACAGAACACAGGAAAGAACATACAGGATATCGCTGGACTGTATATAACACCCCGACGAGCGGTTTTACAGAAAGTCGCATACATTGAATTCCGATTCCTCATCATGCTAGGCGTTAAACCTTTCTCTGTCTTTGAAGAACCTTGTCCCAGACACTACCAAAATCGTATCGCATACCTTGCGCTCGCCGTAAGCCCCAGTTTTTGTTTTGTTTCTAAAGCCAACGGGTTATCCAGCAACTGGCGGTGTTGTGTATTTGCAACGCCACACTGAGTTTCCGGCTCCCTTGGGTGGACCATGAGCGATCTCTGGCTTTACTATCAGCCTCGAAGACCCTGTGTCTAGTGGGTTTGCTGATCCAGCTGACGTTCCACTGGGGCAGCGCAGGGCACATCAGGGACGCTTTGGAGAAGCTGGTAAGCCCCGATTATTAGCGCAATCGATGCTCTACGAGTTTTTTCAGGAAGACCAGTTTGCAGACACGCGGGCTACCATGTTTCTCGCCACCCTGTGGTTTCCGTATCTCCCCTTTGTCCTATCTATCTTACTTCTTTGCCACGGTGAGTAGACTTTTATTTTGCTGTTCCATTACATCTTACCACGAGTAATCCCACACAGGTGTGGTTTATTACTTTCTTTGATTACTGGCGAGACATACTGGTTGTCGATCAGTCAGAATCGTAGATCGATATCCCCAAGTCTGGCATTCCACGTGCAGAACTCTAGTTAGTTATGTATTGTTACTCCGGCACCATTTGGACCGAGACTCGGCGGGATCGAAATGATCAGAATTCCTTCTATGAGTGTTTGAATCGAGATTGATAGTAGCGGACATCTTGTGTTGACGAGCAGACCGCTGGACTGTAAAAATATCAATATCATTATGAAGTCGACGTGCCGAAGTACTCGCTAGGCTCTTGTGGAGGCGGTCGAGGATTGACGCCAGAGGACAGACGTGCACACGGAGACCAGGTTGTCCTGCTCGGGTGGTACAAGAGTCAGGATGAGAGGATGTCAGTCACGTGATCGCGATATCCGCACGAATCGTCGCGTCGCGTCTTATTCCTTCATCCAGTTCTTCCACTCACCGAACGCATCAGAATTTCGAAAGTTCGATTCAGTCCTCACCGTCTGCATGATCTACCCAACACTAACCCCGGTGTAGATGGCAGGGAAGGACGACCCCAGATTTTGCATCATGGAAACTGGATAACGGTGCGTGTCCGGTCAGCTGTCTTGCTCTAGTATATCACCCGTATCTCTTCCGCGTTCCTCTGCTTCTCGACGAAAACAATTCAGTCGAAATCAGCGACTCTGGTTTGTCAAAAGTGCTTCCACAGACGAGCTTCGCCAACACTTATGTCAGGGTACGTGTCGTGGGTTTTTCCTCTTGCTCAACCTTGACACAGACCCCGCGGGATCAGACGCTATACTATATGTCCCTGAAACTGATGCAGAACGGACGACTCAAATCGGATACGGTCCCTAGGATGTGATGTCTCATATGCGAGCTTTGCACCTTCAAACCCCCATTTCATGAGGCAAAGACGCATACTGAGCTCAACATATTCACAAGGTATGTTCTTTGGATGCATTTCCTGGTGTGGTACAAATCGAGTTATAGAAACGGACGCATAGGTGGAAAAAGATGCCGAGAAACTCCGTTTGCATAACGTTGCCTCGACAGCGCAGTTGCATGGCACATGCATGTGGATCATCCGGCGTCGCAGTCGTGGATAGTGTTCACCCGGATCTATGCGAACCACAACCGACAACAGGTCCAAATAGCAATGTCTGGTTCCCTGATCACCTTTGCACTTTATAAAGTAAATCTGTACTGAGTAAATGCCCCGACTCACGGAGGATCGCCATTTCATGACAGAAACAGCTGGTTTCTACCAACAACACCCGTCGCTTGCAGGGGAAGGTAATCAGGCCTTCAGGGGTAATTATCCTGTATCTAGCGCCATGCTATCCGAGAGTGGAGTAATGCGACTCTAACAAAGCAGTTGCGTATGTAGGAAAAGGCTTTTTGTTGTTGAAGGTGCAGAAGCCATTTTCGATATGGGCCGAAGTTCTTGAGTATTGGATTCTGCATTCGTTTATTTAAGTGTGGCTTACATCTGAGATCTCTCAGGAGAAACAAATTTCCATGACATTGTGAGCAAGCACAAACCGGCAGGTGGTAAAAATTGCCTTCTCATGCCAACCATTCTGTTGGGAGAACGCAGACAAGGACCACCAGGGTGAAGAATGTCAAGGTAAAGAGGGTAATGATGGCAAGCGTAAGGGCCGCCGGGAGTCGCGCACCACAAAGCATGGGTGTGGATGCGAAGACAACCAAACAGACCACAATGGTCATTGGCTTCGGAAATGTGAATATGATGCTCAGGAGGAATAATATCCAGCACGAAGCAAAGATGAACGGCGGGAACCATTTGAGTAGCCGCTGAACCAAGGTAGTCTCTCTGAGGTGCTGTTCATCGAGTATTGAGTCAAGAGAAGTCATGATTCGAAGAACAAACTCACTGTGTCCGCTAACGTTTTGGAATGGAAGGAGTGCAGGGCTATCAAGGTGAAAGAGACAGCTGCTGCGGACAACTGGAACACGGCAACTTTAGGATTAGAGGTGTGGCTAGTCAGAAGCCCGAGGGCAGTAATCAATGCTGTTGCCTGCCAAAGAATTAGTTGAGGGTGACATGCACCGAATAAAGTACCAACAATAATATTTGGATCGGTTTGGGACGTATCAGTAACATTGAGATTCTGGATGTCCAAGAGGGCCTCAGGATCTTTGGCCGTCACGTCGCGGAAAATAGTGTGGTCAGAGACGGAATTAGAACTGAGGGGGGAGAGCAAGGAAGGTGTTTGCGTTGAAGTGGAGACATGAGAGGGACATCGAGTTGTGAAGAGAGAATCAAGCGACAAACTCGGAGGACCAGCATATCTGATAACATTATCAGGAACGGGATCGTCAGAGGTAAGCAAGTATCACATACTCTGGTACGTTGGTAATGTCCGTTTTAGCCTGTCTCAGTGACTCCAAGACAGCTGACTTCGTAGGGAAATGACGATCCGCCAAAGCAACCGTGTCATGCTCGCCCACAAGTCCAAAATTGGGTGTTGGACAGGGCACGTCGTCGAGCCATTTCCGAGCAGAGGGAAAGATGAAGATGGATCGATCGAGAGGAAGTCTGCCAACTTTGGCGGCGTCGCAAATTTCCTGTGGCAGTGCTCCTGAATTATTCCACTCCCGTGCCAGCATTTTCCTCCGTTGATATTCCTCCTGTTCTCTCAAGAGGTGCCAAATATATTGGCTCCCATAGGCGTACGGAATGGCTGCATCGTCGTAGTCGTGGTCATTGAATGGTAGAGCCCCGGGTCCACGGTCCGAATCCAGAGTAAGTGGGGTGATGTGGGCGTTTTTCATCGGCTAAATCGGTGGTTGTGAGGCGACTAGGACGAGGATGTTATGAGCAAATAACACCAGTCAGTGGGGAAGCGTGGAGGAAGTCGATTTTCGCTCTCGAAGGTTATCCGGGCTTCCACGCAAACATGTCGTGAATCTCTATCTTGGCTTAAGTATGGAGTCAACTTGGATCCTGTGGTCCTGTGGTAACTGATACGTGCAGCAAGACGAAAATATGACACAGCAAGATCGGTTTGGCAAGTCATTCGAATATTCTGTCATCGCCGCTTTGCCATCCTGTACGATGCTGCATAATTATCCCGGTGCTGTGGCGTTGATTTGGAAGGAGTCGGGAAGATATAAAGTGCCACCTGCAACATCAATTCCCTCCACCAAAGCAGCAGTTGTCACGATCCTCCGTCTAACTGTCTCTTAACTGTCAAAGTGACATCCATCTTCAAGAGTTACTTGTGTCAAGATGTCCATACACTCTAGCGAGTTCCAAGCGGCATTCTGCTTTGGATCACTCACTTCTCAAGCGAGCTCACAGGCTGTTAATGACTGTTCTCCAGTTTTGGAGTCGGTCACCGTTGGAAAACACACCAAGAGAAAACTGTGTCCCAGACACTACCAAAAACGTATTGCACACCTCGTATTCGCGGTATGTTTTTATCCGTTGCGTATAGGTATCTAAAGTCATCGAGTGATTACAGCAATTGGTGGTGTTGTGTATCTGCAACGCCACGCTGGGTTTGCGACACACGTGGAAGGGCCATGAACGATCTCTAACCTTGATGTCCGCTTCAAGGATCACGTGTCTCGTTGGTTTGCTGATCCAGCTAATGTTCCACTGGGCCAGCCCACGACATGTCAGGGAAATCCATGAATTGGTAAGTCACTATGATCGATGCAGTCGATGCTCAGCGAACTTTTTCTAGGGACCGCGGCTTCCAGGCATGCAGGTTACCATGTTCCTCGCCACCTTATGGTTCCCGTATCTTCCCTTTGTCCTGTCCGTCTTCCTTTTTTGCAATAGTGAGCAGATTTTTTCTTTGAGCAGTTTGTGATATCTTACAGCGAGTAATTCCGCACAGGTGCGGTTCATTCTTTTCTTTAATGTTATTGTCCAGAGTGCTCGAGAAAGTTACGCAATCAGTGTTTACACACATATGTCCACCCTTCCCTGTGGAGATGTTTTGGTTGGCCATGCGTAGCTATACTGGTGCCTTGCCGATGGTCGTCTTGTACTAAATTCACCAATACAACAGATATCTTCGAGTTGGCACACGCAAGCTCGAGGCTGAAACGTCGAAGAACGACCTCTACTGCCGGTGGGCGCCTTACCCGTGGGCTATCAGTTGCCGTAGCATGTTTTCACACCTGTATATACTTCATGATCACGCCACAAGTCCATCCTGGTTATTTCTGGAACGCGGACAATGGGTTCTGTCGGCGGAGTAGGCTGTTTAGCTTCAAAGGCCGCGGGCCGTCAACTCACCCTCAGATGCGTCAGTTCTGCATAATAATACCGTCCGGGGGCTGGGTGACCTCCCGGCGCATCGCCTCTGATCTGTGATCCATATGGACTGTGAACAGCCTCGGTTATTGTCAGTGCCAGTGGTTTGCAAGGAATGCTACGCACGCTTTCGCACCGTTGTTGTGGATATTGTATCAGACCCGACAAGATGATAGTAACAACAGAATGGGTCGAATAAATGACAACAACTGGTAAAAAGAGATAGACATATGCATGCATGTACAGTGCGACAAACGAAGGTGTAATAAATTAGCTTTAATCTATGAAACATACACAGTCCGCGCGGACCATTGACGAAACAGAGTCGAAAGTAACCTAGCTCATCTACTCGCAAGATAGGTAACCCACGATCGCATCTAGATGACACACTTCGAAGATACCACAAAACACGGTTACCCTTGGGAAAAAGATTTTGGAAGCGCAGGCAATTGCCTCTCAAAATACATCGGCGTCGCTGGGGAGTGCATCGTCAACCTCCAATCCGAGTTGAACTGCATCATGCGTTGAGACCTCTTATTCGCCCACTCAGGATGTGGCGTAGGCGATTGCGATTGCCCCTCTTTTCGTTTGCCGTTGTGGTTCATCTTCCAAGTCATACCAGCACACACGGTTTCGGAAGGTACTTGGGCATTATGGGTGCTAGGATGCGTCGCCGGGAGGTGTTCCGGGTGGAGGATAAGTTGAAGCTGCGGCCGGCCGGAGAGGTAAGACCGGACGAGCCGTATGAACTTGTGTACAGAAGCGGCGATCGGGACGGTACAACCACATTGCATATATGGGACTTGGAAGCGCATCTAGGAACGCCAACTATTAAGTGCTCTCTATATGTTGAGTTGATGTCCCTCTTACCTGCCATGCACGACACGTTTCTTCCAGTGTCGAGGAGAACCGACTTTCCGTAACACTCAGATCGCTAGGGCGAGGGTAAGTGTTCTGAAAAACATCTTAAAGGAGAATTTACTCACTGATCCACCAGACGGCCGACATACATCTGGCAATCGACGCTGTACCGACTGGCCATGAGCTGATGTGTATGCCACACCAGGTCAATATCCAGCGTGGGCACGAGCATGGGACTCGGATATGCGGTCATCAAGTCGAGGAAGCTGTGGAAGAAGATCAATCGGGATACGCGACGTGGAGTGGTAGACAAATGCGCACGCATGATATCTCATCACCGAATGTTCCAGAATCACCCGTTTGTCTGGCTTGCGAAAGGTTCCTGATTTCAGCCAACCCAACTCATCCATTTTCTGAGTAAAATGGCATTGACGAAGAACCTGTCGCGGTGGTCAAAGTCAGCAGTAATCCTAGATGAGGATTACCTACAGCATCGACGAGATTGATTGAAAATGGGCTGCCATCGGTGTATGCGCTCAATACCCTTGTCACCCTGATGACTGGTTGAATACGTTTACGTCGAGACGAGTAATTCAAATGATGTACTCACGATGCTGCAGGGCAATTCCGTAAGGAGGTCATTATTGCCTCCGTGAGTTGCTCCAGCGAATAGCCAATGTTCTCCTTGACTTCCCTGACCCGATCGAGCCTAACAAGTCGTTCATTGTCCGTCGACGGACCCAGTCCAGAGAAGTACGCAGATCGCAGCAACTGATCCCTGATGACTTTTGCATGACGAGCATCCCGTTCTCCCGACGGACAGAAAAGACTTCCACTATTTGCGGAAGAGCGCAGTTAAAACACCCATATCAATTGCCGAATGATCCAGGACTTACGCAACAAAGTATTCCCGTGTTTCATCTCCTTCCGCCAGATCACGTACGAATTTTGCAACTGCTATATTGTCGTGCGTGATTCTAAGCATGCACCCAGGAAGTGGACACGTGACAGAGAACTTTTCCTCGGCGAACCCGGTGCCATTGTCATTGACGAATGCTGCCGGAAGAGCGCTTAGTCACGACCGTCATGCGTGGTTCCCGACGGACAGCATGTACTCACGAACGTAAACCATCGTTCGACACCGTGGGCACTCCAATGGCTTAAGCCTGCTTTCCGCTGCTGTCGTCGCTTCGAATGGATTGAAGGGTGTCCCCGTTTGTTTCTGCCAGGCCTCCATTCTTGTGCTGCTTGGTTTGAGCTGCACGACCTTGCCAATGTTAATCTGTTGCCAAGCCATTCAATGTCAAATTTTCCCACCATGAGAAAACGCAGACTCACCGATCCGACAACGATCATGTTGAGCAACCGCAGCTGTTGCAATATCGCAAGACGCTCACAATCTTCGGCATACCAGCTGTAAAACTTTGACTAAGCAACTGTGTCAAGAATGGAAGCATAGCGAGTGGTTACCAGGGACTGAGCAAATAAGCGTGCCACACCATCCAGACGTCCACGGGAGGAATATGACTTGTGACGAATTTTTCTAGTGAGACGGACTCCAGGGACTTGACCCACCGCTCAAACCTTGACATTCGTCACATTCGAGTCGGTACAGAGCAGATGAGACAGGGCGGAGGAAGGAGAGGAGAGGAGAAGGAACCCACCTTTCAACGGCGAGGTGCACGAACCAACGCCAACGAGCATCCCTGTCCATCTTCGCTGCATACTCAGGTATCCGGCGGTCTTTACAGTCCTCGACGGTGATCCGAAGGTTGTAGAACGCCCTGAGGAGACGGATGTGCCCTTTCACGTGCTCTGTGGAAACGAGCGGCCGTTGTGCACGTTGTGTACCAATGACATACGCAGGAGGTCGGGTGGGGGGACTACCAGGAATGGAACGAGCCATATGGGGCCAATACCGTTGAGAATCTATTGGCCTTCAGGAGCCGGCGTAAAAAGAATGGAATGCAGTTGGAACTTGAAGAAACTACTAGTAGGGGGCGAAAAGATGTGAAAGGGCACGAATGTGGGATTACATATAAGAACATGGCTGGCGCGGAGAGCATCGATCTATACCAGTGCACTGCTTGATAAGAGTGGGACTCACGAGAAGCAAAGATAGACTCCGGGGTGGCCGCACAAGGTTATAACGGTATCCATCATGAGCTGGGATTGGGTGGTGATGCAGGTGACCGGTTAACCGGTGATGGCCGTCGTCTTGAATTGATGAGGTAGTGCAATATCATGATCACGGCGACATAGCTTTGTCCTATGCAAGCTGTCCTGGTCCTCGTGGGGCCGGATTGCCTCCGACGCTACATTGCGGCAACACTAGCTGTGCCATCTCGTCATCATGTTGGATTTCATTGGCGAGATGAAGCTTGAAAATTGCATCGACTCGAAGGCCCACACGGAAGTTCTTGACGTGGCTGCGCGGCTGTCATCACCATCGACCAAGTATTCGCCCGGTAACTGAGAAAGAAAAACGGTACAAATCAACCAAGGCTGCACTTTTCGGCAGTAGCCTTGCACCCGACTGGGCTTGGGACTACACTGCGCTGTATTTGCCGTAGACCACAGCTGAGGGCATCAGCAAGCAGCATCAAACAAGCCTTGGGCAGTGTCGTGGAAATTCGAATCATGTTCGATGCCAGACCATCATGCAATGACATGCATTGGCATGTACGAAGTAAGCGACCGGACACTACCAAGTCTCAGGGTCATTCACATACTTCACCGACGCAGCCCGCTGGCCAAGGGAACAGCACAGCCCGGCCCGCCTCTGCACAGGTTACTAACTTCTTGCTCATAATGCCCTCGTGATCCCCCCTAGTTCCGTCCGCTCCGTTTTCTCGGCGTTCCTTTCTACAAGTGATTTAAATAAATGCGCTACTCCACACGAATCAGATCTGCTTACCTCGGTACTCTTTACGCGTTCTCGTAGCGCTCGTAGCCCTCTCGAGCCCTTTACGCCTTCCACATCCGCCTCGGCGTCCTTGAAAATCGTTTCTACCTCCTACCCGCGCAAGAGTCAGTACGAATAGATGTCCACGCATCCACGACAGTGAAGCCATGGAAAACACTTGCCTCTTCGACGTCTTCCGCCACCTTCTTCACGTCCTAATGTCCCACCACGTCCATACAGTGAGCACCGATAAACGACAACGGGACTCGTAGTCACGCAGACAGAAACACACCTCTCTGATTTTGGCCTCCTTTGCAGCCACGCGCTGCTGCCCCAGCTGTCTCTCAACATCTCTAGCAGAATCTTCCTTTAACTTTGCAATTTGACGCTCGATCTGCTTGGGTCCATCAGTGATGCCCCCTCATTCATCGCCTCTGCGGAAGAGTGGGCTCGGCCATGCATCGCGTAAAGGAAAGGGCGTCACCTCTGCTTGACTAGGTACCTGCTCGTCCTTCGCCGTCCTCACCTGTGGACGTGTCTTGATGAATGAAAGTGGCATGGTAGGGATGAATGAGCGCAAGGCTTTCCTCCGCTTTTATCCCCCCGCACAGGGTCGGGACCGATTTGCGCAGCGCGACGCCCAGAGGCGTCCTTATGCACATGTAAGCACTGCGTCGTTGCCGGCTCATCCCCGTTTTCAAGGCACCGGCTTATGAATCAGCAGTCTTAAGGAGTGGTCGGGCTGACGCCCGACACCCGGGACCTTCCGCTGCCAAAGCGTCGGCGGAGAACAACTGGGACAGGCACAGGCACACAGACTAGACTGGTGACGATACCCGTCTATAGGGCGAAATTTGGCCGCTACATAATCTACAGCAGCCAGCTCGAGGGAAAGCATGCATTGCAGAGAGATTCCAATACCTGTACTTGCCAATAGATAATCGAGGATCTGATTCGGACCGAATAACGCGCTGCTAAGACGGAAGCTGAGTCGAACGAGCATATGATCTGTGATAGATCGATCACATTTGGTCCGTCGTGAGTCCGCAATACATACTTAATTCGCGGTCTGGTAAATGCTACAAACGTCACCGCAACTTCTCATTTTGCTAAACAGGTTGTCGCCTCTACACATCATATGATGGAGGGAATTTAGTTGGGCCCTATGAATTGGTACAATATGCGCCTAACAAGGCCGGAGAGATGCTGCGGTTCGTTCTGGGTGCAGGACGTCAGTCTACGTACACTTCTTTGATGGTTGTCATACCTGGTATGTACTCTGAAGGGGATAGCAATCACATCAGCTTCGTCCGCACTAAGCTACTTTAATGAAATGATACTCACCATCACCATGCCCATTCCAATCGCCGTCAGCTGTATTTTGTCAGTATTCACACAAGGGAGATCGCCATCAGGACTCACGATCATCTCCCCAAAGTCTCCCGTCCTAAATACCCATCCCTTCCCTCTGGCGGTCAACCACGCACTCTCTAATCCCTTGGGTAGAACATACATCGCCAACTCCCCCCGTCTTCTCTTTTCCTCTATCAGAAGCGACAACGCACCAAACAACCCACCAAGCGCGTAGGAGTACTTGGAACCAAAAACGGCAAGTATGATCGATGGTGTCTTGACCTTTGTTTGGGACGATAGTAGGGAATACATGTAATTTTTGAAGCAGAACCAAGCTGAAATCCACCTTAATCGACCCCGAGCTGGTCTACGGCAACGAGGTATACTCACATTGGAACGAGGCGATAAATGCCGCCAAGAAGGCTGAGCTCCGGATCGTGCCCCAGGCTGCTCTCCAGAGCATCCGTAGCGGATTCGAAAGAAATGCCTTGTGCTTGAATAGCATGAGCGGTATGAGATGCAACGCCCCATAAATGGGGAAGCCCCATTGGAACACGGTCCACAAACGTGGAAGGGGGACTACCAAGCAAGATTCGACCCATGGGTGAACAACCCCGCAGGGAGGGTATGGTGGGCCAAAGTCGGGTGGTGTGGCAGTCGCAAGCGCTTTTCTTGCCAAGACAGCCGTTCGGTTAGCAGGTATGAGATCCTGCAGAACGTTAGGATTGCTCACTCATTGGGGGAGAAACAGGAATAAGCGCACCTCTCGCGCGAGTATCTCATCAAGATCGTTGACGTCAAACGTTCCCGTCTGGTTTATATCCCGAACCATTTTTATGGCTGTAAGGGGAGCACCAGCTGCCGTGGAAAGCCTAAGAAGTAGTCAGCATAACACTGCGTGCGTGCGCCCATTATTCACTCACCAAGTGGTGTATGACCTTGGAAGTGTCTCTGGCCGAGAAAAGAGCGCATACACGATCTGAAAGCAACTGGGAGCGAGTTACAGTTTACATTCTGACGACCTGAAGACGTACCACAGAGTAAATAAAAGTACGTCGCCATGGGGAATGTGGATCCCTCGTTTGGACGTAAATGAGTTATATGATCCCTGTAGCCCACTGCCAGACACTCAGCGGATGAATCACTATACAATGTCGAAGGGAGACGTACCGAACGAACAATTGTTGTGCAATGATCAACCTCCGTGAACGTTTCTCAAACATGATCGCTATACCCCCAGCGATAGCACCAGCGACGACCGCGTACCATCGACGAGTTTTCTTGTGCACCCATTGCTGGTGCGCTTGTGCGGAAAGCGACAGTCGTGGTTGTCGTTCGGACAGCGGAACTTCAATGGGGCTTACGGCAACGGACTCCTCAGTCTCGTCGTCTTCGAACGGTGAAGGCAGAGGACTTGAGGGTGTGACGGGGAGAATGATAGGAAGGGCGTTGAGGATCAACTTGTATAAAGAAACAAAGGAACCTGGTGGAGATGCAAACACATAAGATCATCGACGTGAAGACGGAATGAGACGGCACACCCAACATGGCAGCGAACCGGAATGAATCCTTCCCAAAGATGGCGCGACGGATCAACGTAAAACGCATCTCTCTGGACGAAAGCAGGTGGTGTAAGCATGCGGCGTCGATGGAACGTACGAACCCTCACTTTGGTATCTTGCCAAACCGGAGCGTCGCTAGAACAAGGTTGAGACCAGCTCGAATAGCGAAAGCGATGGCACCAGCCCCTGGTAGAGACGTCAGCACGAACAAGTTGGTCAGGGATGGATGGTGCGCACGAAGGCCGCCCCGCCCGGCATGCTCGATACATTCCCAAACGTCTGTGAGGTCGACGGCTGGTTCGCCTCTGTCACGCCAGATTATCTTGCGGGCCTCTTTGAGGCGTTCTTGGTGGTTCGCGAGGGCGACGAGGTTCTCAAAAGAAGCAACCGCGTGGCGTGGTGTGAGCCGTATGTAAGAAGGGACCCGAGACAAGGTTTTGTTCGGTTCGTCGCCGTCCTCGGTGAGCACCATGAAGAAGTGAAGTTTCGTTATCGGATCAATCCAACTTATATGAGCCGCGGCTGTGATGACAAGGCACTAGTACTACCGATCACGGTCTTGGGGAGAACCTGCACCCCAGAAGTCACACACATCCACTAAAGACAAGGACATTGATTCATATCATCGTACAACATCGCGTCATGGATCTACAAAGAATGAAACAGAGATCAGTAAAGTCCGCTTGTACACGATACCAATAAGATCAGACAAAAAGTATGTGATTCCGGATAGACTGATATCCTCATCGAACAAAGTCTCCGTTGAGGGAGTCTGCTTGTCATCCCATCCAGGAATGTCTGCCGCCAACTCACCTATCAACGGTTCTTGAAGTAGTCCAGGAGGACGTGCAGCCCCTCGCTCTCAACACCATAGTCCTTGACAACGACACAGGAGCACCCGACGACCTTGCGCGGATTGCCCTCCTTGTCAATCTTGCACAAGCCAGCCCATGTGCCGAGAACCTTTCCATCTCCGACCTTGATCAGGTTAATTTTGTGCTCGGCGCAGAGGGCCTCGATGAGCTTGATGTACTCGGCTTCGGTGCATGTCTCGACAAGCACGCAAAGATGAGCCTGGCGCTTGTCCAGGGCCTTTGCACACTCGCGCAGACCGCGCGCAAGACCGTCGTGCACGAGCGCGTTCTTCAGAACTTGCTGCAGGGAAAGCAGAAAAGATGAGCGCCACGAGAAGATGGACATGGATCGATCGGACACATACCTGAAGCGCATCCTCGACGGTCATTTTACCCTTTGGTGCCTCGGTAGAAACCTCGACCTCGGCAGCCGGGGCGTCAACTTGAATGTCATCTCCAGCGTCAGACATCTTGCTTTTATTGAGGGTTATGTGCGATGTCTTCGTCCGCTCTCGTTGATGCGTGAGGAAAATTAAAGTTCACCGATCGATAAAGTTATTGCTCATTTGAATCTCCGCTCGGCATCTTGCGATTAGTCTAAACCAATCACTACTCCAGATGATTACCACTTGAACGACAACTTGACCAGCTGCTTTGACATGGTTCGTATGTCCTTGCAGTATACAACACAGCCAGCTTGTGAATTACCTCGTTATTAGAGTCTTGCGTTTGTAAACGCCCTCGATTGCAAAGAACGTACGCGTTCTTTCGACCTGGTCGACCCTCCAGTACATTAAACTCTACACAGCCCACAGCGACGAAATATGGGACATCGCCTGGACAGCGACAGACATGGTCCTCTCCGCCTCCGCTGATGGCACCATCAAACAATGGGACTCCACCTCGGGACAGGTCTCCCTCGCACGTCCACCCCACAACCTCGCTATCGTTTCCCTCTCCGTTTCACCCGACGGCCATTCGGTACTGTACAATGGTCTGGACGGTACGACGTGTCTATGGGATCTCACATCTGACACCATCGTTGGTCGCCATGAGAGTTTTGACCGCTCAGTGGATGGGGCGGAACCTTGTGAGTATTGTTCACAATGGCGTGCAACGTTTCATCGACAAAATCCAACAAGCATGGGCGGTTTCGCTGAACCCCAGAGGCGGGACGTACGCTGGTACCAGCGGTTCCGGGAATGTCAACATATACTCTGCATCCCCCGACTCGTTCGGAGTCCGTCAGGCCGTCTTGCCAAGCGGTCGAAACAAGCATGGCATGGCGTGCAAACATGTACGTCTCACAACGTGTATGCGCTACGACATACTCTTCGGTAGATACGTCTTCGCGATCTTTTGCTGACTCCCGCCAAACCAAATCACAGAGCCCAGATGGCAATCGGATAGCACTTTCGTCCGAGTCTGGACACGTGTTCATCTTTGACCTCGAGTCTGGTTCCTTGGCTACCACCTACACTTCACATGCCATGGCTGTTCGCTCGCTCGCATGGTCCTATGATGGACATGTCAGTCCTTTTCGCCTCCCCCATCCATGTCGATCCAGCTCAGATGTCTTGCAGTTACTTATCACAGCGTCAGATGACAAGCGATTAGTCTTGCATGATGTCCGTTCGACAGCTTCTGGTAAACCAGGCTCCGGTGCCGTCGCGACGCTCACTGGACACTCATCCTGGGTCCTGAGCGCGGACATATCACCCGAGGGCCGTCTTGCTGTCTCTGGGTGTGTATCTTTTGATCCTGTGATTAAACGACGTCTCTCACAACATGTCGCTATAGCTCTGCGGACAAAAGCATAAAAGTGTGGGACCTCGCCGCACGCACGGCCGTGTCCACCACCCAAGAGTCAGGCGAAGTATGGAGCGTCGCATGGCGCCCAAAGCCTGCACCAACGGGTTCTGCAGGCGCGTTCGTCAGCGGTGGGCAAGATGGTCTCATCAGGTGGTGGCGGTCCGCTGGGTCGGGTGCCTAGCGCATTCCAGATGTTGTTCGAGTTTTGCTTCTGTCCTTGGCGAGTGTATGAACGTGGGTGAAGTGTCTTGTAGATTGCCCTTTGCTCGTGGCATTCAAACAATTAGATTCGATGGTCCTACCTGTTTCCTGTTGAGACCACTGATGTCACTGTCGGCGGCAAGCCAGGCGTCACTGCAGGCAGCGGATCTACGAATGGGATCAGGAGCACGGGACATGTTTGCGAGTTATCTTCGCCAATTGGCTGCAGTGGGACCATATTAGAGGGAGGACCGAATATCTCACAGAGTGAGCCATGGTATGACCTGTCTCACTGTCCGCGAGCTCATGCCGATTGCCTCAGGAACCGCTTCCCGAATGATGTCACTAATCTGGTCACTCGGGACGGTCATGATCCATTCGCATCCGGCGGATTCGCGGACATCTACCGAGGGATACTCCGCGATAATGGAAAGTTCACCAAGGTGCGCTTCTCCTGTGATCAACGAAACAATTAGATGACACCATTACCATAAGGGTGCCATCAAAGCCATCAAAATTTACTCATGTGAGGAGGGTGATTTTGCCAAAAAGCAAAGGGTAATGTATCGTTCGCTCCTGACTTACCTGTTCACATCACCGTGTTGTGGGGCTGACCCTGAGCTTCCCGTAGGGGCTTTGGCGGGAGACCGACGCATGGCTGAATCTCAGACATATCAACATCGTGCCGCTTCTTGGAATAACAATGGGATTTGGCCGATTCCCCGTCATGGCGTGTCCCTGGGCGGAGAATGGTCCTTGACGTCTTATCTCGAGGATTGTGATAGCCTCTCTGTGATTAACATCATTGGTCTAGTAAGTGTATTGGTGACATCATTGGAAAATCAGATCTCAGACCTGACCCTAGTTCCATAGCTGCCCGAGGACGGCATAGAAGAGGAATCCCCACACCTTGCGCTTACAACATATGCTCGTTTGGAAGCATCATGTTATAAGTCTGGATCCCACTTTTATCACGTCACATGATCGAGTACTAGGCGATTGATCCATTGAATTATCGGCCCTGTGCAGTATTTTCACACTGGCCCGGGGAAAGATCAAAGAGAATTGCATCGAGGTACGAGTCACGACTTGTCATGTCTCGGTTGCCAAATTCTGACTCAGCACTGACAGTTCCACAGTCACGATGCAAGTTGGTGATAAGGGAGCAGTCGCAATTCAGACACTTGATTACAACCCATGATGTCGACGACACCCGCTCGTAACAGTTCAACAGCAACCTCCCAGATCGTCACTCTACCTCCTATTCCTGAGCTTTTTGATCCCAATTTCCTCGACATTCTCGTCCCAGCTGCCCAGGATGCCCCCATGAGTGCGGCTACAGAGGTCGCCCCAAATGCCATGATGGAGGCTCTCCAGTCCACCGCACACCACAAGCTCACAGCCAACGATGCTCCTGCACTGAGTTCTACACTCTCCCATACCCTGGACGCGTACTTGGGTCTCCGAACCGGCATCCCTGGAGAGAAAATTGATCGCTATCTCGAAAACGCATGGGTACAGGATCCATCCCTAACCCTTCGGATCATTTGGAGCACAAGGAGCATCCATGACGGCAAGGGAGACAAAGAGCTCTTCCATCGGTACGTTTCCCCGACGCCTCTCCTCTTCGTGGCGGTGTATCGACACCATCCTACGCCATAGGGCATTTGGATGGCTCTTGGAGAATCATCCCCGTACCGCGATCACAAACCTTCACTGCTTGGTAGACCCCGTGTGTCTGAGATCCAGCAGTGCCGCGGAGAAGCAGAAGGATGATAAGAAGAAGAGTGGCACGTCCCACGGGTATTGGAAGGACTTGCTCGATATATTGGCCCTGGCCACCCTCGACGAACTGAAGCCAAGGGTACGCCTCGATCGGCGTTCCAATTTCTTGCACAACTACTACGACGGAAAGTCTCGGCCTGCCTTCAAGAACAACCAAGAACAAGAGGAATGGTCCCGCACTCAGCGCACCGAACGGTCCCGTCGCGCCCACGACCGTCTCACGCAGAAGCTGCTTGACAAGCGCTACCGTGCGCTGTACATAGCGATTGCGAGGTTGTTTGCCGGTCAACTAGCAAAAGAATCCGAAATCATGGACATGATCGCTGCCTTGCCCGCTAACGCAGGCAAGAATGACCGGATGGAGCTGATGCATGCTCTCAGCTTGGCTTCCAAGTGGGCACCAACGCCGGGTGGATCCCATGATCGTGTTACGAACATCTCATCCGCGATTGGTCCGCTTCTTCACGATGCACAAGTGTCTTTTCTGATGGCGCACTCATTCCCTGTCATGACGGACCTGTCAGCATCTGATATACACCTGCTTCGTTATCTCTATCAGAAGCATATTCTCACTCGCGGAAGACGTTACATTTGCGTTCCAGAACCTCTGATGTCGTCCAATCGCTGGTCCGAGATCAGCTATTCTCGGGTTGCGTCCATCTGCATGAACAAGAACAAGGGGAATTTCTTCATTCACGATGAAGATAGGTTCATGAAATACCTCGAAGACGTTGAATCTGGCAAAAAGAAGATCAGTGGCGCAACGCTCTTTCCGCACCTTCTCGCCATGGATGCTTTGAGAATCCATCGTTGCGAAATGGACTGGCGCCCGGCCATAGGCGTCACTCATTCTCTAGCAAATGCTCTGAACGAGAGACAGCACCGGCTCGCTGGAGCTCAGACGAGGGTCATTGATGCGCAGTGGGCTACGCTTGTGTCACGTCTTCGGGAGTCAGGCCAGTTAGACAATTGTATCGCGGTCTGCGACGTATCTGGTTCCATGGGATCTATCTCACACCCTTCAAGAGGCAAATCACCATTTGACGTCTCGCCAATATGGCCTGCGATCTCCCTCTCACTCCTTGTTGCACGTCTGGCAAAGCCACCCTTCACTGATTCGTTCATCACTTTCTCCGCGTACCCAGAGCTTGTCAGTGTCGACGACCCTGAATCGAGACTCACTTCTCTCGGCGCAACGATTGACGAGATGAGCCGCGCAAAATGGGGGATGAACACGGATTTCAATGCCGCCTTCCTCAGGCTCATCCTTCCCCTCGCCCTCAGGCACAAGGTCCCAAAAAATCAGATGATCAAGCGGGTCTTTGTTTTCAGCGACATGCAGTTCGACGCCGCAAACAATCAGCACAGTTCAAATTGGACTAATGGCCCTGCAGATTGGACTGAAGTCCTTGAAGCTTGCACTGAAGGCCATGCAGATTGGATGGAAGTCCTTGCAGGTTGGACTGAAATGCCCCCCGCGCCACCAGGAGCTGCAGAGTGGAAGACATGCCACGACGTGATTGCAGAGGCATACACACGAGCAGGGTATGACGTTCCTGAGCTGGTGTATTGGGACTTGTCTGACCCGCATGATGGGCATGCTATCGCTGCTCCGGTGACGGGCGAGAGGGAAGGAGTTGCTTTACTGTGCGGGTACTCTCCGTCGTTGCTCAAGGTCTTTATGGGTGTCAAGGAAGAAGACTGGGAGGTTCTTGACGAAAAGGATCAGCCTCAGACTGATAAGTTGACGCCAGAGGGGCTGATGAAGAAATCACTGGGAAACCAGAGTTATGATGGGCTGGTTGTGGTGGACTAGTAAAAATGCGAGGTAGACTTGACGAACTGCACCGCACGTTCGTTTTCGCGGTTATCAACACATATTTATCTGGAGATGTGGCAATGCAAGTGGACGCATTACTATCTAAGATCGATCAACTGTTCTTCTCACAACCATATCTTGCAGGTAGTCCTCATTCACGGCCTCTCCATCCCAGCGATTGTATGGAAGGACGTGGCACCCGTCCTGGCCTCGCGTGGCTATCTCCTCCTCCATGGTACCTCGAACTACGATGTCTCCCTGTACACGATCCAGCTTGCCCTCTTCATGCAGCACATTAAATGGGGCGATGCCTATGTCGTTTATAGGGTAGTTCCCTCACTTGGTCAATGGCAAGGTCGCCCTCGTTGCATCTGCCGGCATAATAGAGGCATGCATCCTTCTCATCCTTCGGTTGTCAGATACTAAAGCAGTCTCAACAGGGATGACCCCGAGACGGCCGAAGAGTGCGCTGGTCACGGAGCATCGATGGATGCTCATACAACGGCATCTGTCTAGTGTGAATGTCGTCCAATCACGCCCTTTGAGTGATGAGATCGTGGAATTTATTGACCAGGAGCTTGTCGGCGCCATCTTGTTGTGACTTTGGAGGTCAGGTTGAGGAATGGATGGGTGTTTTCCTGTCGCTTCGTGGATGAGTTCGCCGTCAGCTTGTTCAATTTCACCGCCGTAACACTGTTCCAACTTCCCGAGCGGTCGTCCCTAAAAGACAGATTATCCCATCATCAAACTCATCCGTCCCGTGTTTCGACCCAAGACTTACTTGGCTTCGAATATCTAATGCTAATGTCCGTACGTACGACGTGGCACCCGTTTGGTCCATCCATCGTCATAATATGGCTGAACTCTTTAACACGCCCCGCGAATCGACAAGAGTCACTGTTCTTGTTCACATCGCCCTGCCCGGCCAATCGACCATCTGTCGCCGTGATGCCAACCGTCAAGGACACGTCAGCCATGACTTTCATGGCTATCTCATCCATTCCCTTGAGCGTTCGCACGGCTGGTCCAGTGGCGGTCGTCTCCGTCGCGATCGACGTCGTATCCCGTCGGCTCG
>JBBPJP010000081.1:0-63059 GCA_038088775.1 Boletus barrowsii | reverse complement strand
TCCTTTAAGCTAGTTCTACGCAATATAGCGTTATTCTAGTGACCTTCGAGTCTAGTGAGCCTCTTCAGGTACCTAGATAGAAGAGACCCGCCGAGTCTTCGCATCGTCTCGAAGATAGGCCTCAGACTTCAGAGATCCTCCGTCACTCTTCACTCTTTCGTCCTACGTTCTTCGACCCGTATCGCAGCACGCTCCGTCACCGCTACGCTGTGCGTTACAAGTACAGTAGTTACTGTAACAATCCAGCCAACCCAAAGCTGAAACTATAGCTGATTAGAAATAGACCAGGTTGGGAGCAGGACCAATTGATAGCAAGGGTGGTCAAAAACATGGTGTGTCAAAAATGTGGGAACTCAGTCAGTTAAAAGAGTAGGAGTAGTTGGTGGTAAGGTATAGACATCATCCATCATGGACATATTCACTGTCTCACCCCCAGCAGCTCCTGAGACATGATTTTTCAATTATGTTTTCCATATCATTTTGCAAAGTACTATGATCTAGTTCTATGCAATATCAGCAGTAGTTCCTACATCAGCAAATCAGAATGGTGCTGTACAGACTTGTACAGTCATTGACATTGACAGCGCTTACAGTAATACAATTAGGTCTGGGCTTTACAGTTACCAAACAGTGATGCCAGGTACTGTAAATGCCAGGTTCCCTGTCAAATCTTAGCTAATATAAATGAATTTGGTAAATTAGTATGCATGTTACTGTCCTGTGCTGTCCTGCACAGTACAAACAATGGCCTGCTGACCGTCTGAACTGTCCAGATTCAGTGTAGCAATAGAAAGGAGCAGACTTCCTTTGAGGTGATCAGAGTTGGCCATTTGGAGATGCTGTCAAGTTTAACGGGGTCCATAGAGATACGGCCTGGTTCAACAATCATGCCAAGGTATTCCACAGTGTTGGTGGCAAATTGACACTTTTTGAGCTTCAGATGAAGGTCGAGTTCCTGCATGCATTGAAGAACTTGCTTAGTTTATTCAGTGTGAATAGCTTCATCTGGGGAGAAGATGAGGAGATTGCCCATGTAGATGATGAGCCATCCTTCAGCAATCATGTCTCTGAAGGAATCATTCATGAAGTATTGAAAAATGGCAGGGGAGTTTGTGAGTCCAAAGAACATCACAAGAGGTTTGAAGAGTCCTTTGTGGGTAATGAACAAAGCTTTCCACTGATGGCCATCTTTGATATGGACATTGTTGTAACCCCATTAGACATCAAATTTGGTAAAGGTTTTAGCATTTTTGAGGTTACAATCCATAAGGTCAGAGTTAAGTGGGAGGGGATAGGCATTATGAACAGTATGTTTGTTGAGATATCAGCAATCTTGGCGTGGGCATAGTTTGCCATCCTTCTTCTAAGATGCTTGGGGAGAGTCTAAGGGGTGGATCTTCCCAGCAGCGAGGTTTTCATCAAGAAAGTCTTCAGTTTCCTTAGGTTCGGCAGGAGAGAGGGGATAGACCTTTCCAATCTTTGGAGTGAAAGAATCATTGAGATTAATCTCATAATCATAAGAGCAAGAAGGGGAAAGGTGGTCTGCAGTTTTTTTAGTGAAGACAGAGGTGTAGTCAGCATATTTTAGAGATAGGGTGACCTTGGGTTTGGCCTTTTCAGCCATAGCAGCAAGCTCATTGGCAGCGGTCAATTTGGCAATGACTGGAGAGTTGTTTGAAAGATAGTGGGATCCACAGCAGATGATGTGGTGGATAGCTTAGTTTTGTCAGGCTCAATGCATGAATTGTATTCTAGTTTCTTGTTCAAGGTAGTCATAGAGTCAACCATCATAGACTGAATCTATGTTTACATGGTGAGGAGGTCAAGTAGAAAAGGGTTTTTGAAAAGAAGCCATTGTGACATTTCTGATTAGCAATATGGGTTTGGTAAAGGTTGGAGGATTGGTCAGAAGATTTGGGGATGGAGAGTTAGGGTTAGACCAATTGATGGAGGGGTTGTTAGTTTTTAGTCAAGGGAGTCCAAGGATGGCATTTTCTTGTCCACAGCTCATTATGTGGAAAAGAACCTTGCGTGTGTGTTGAATCATATAGTGTGACATAACTCCATACTCCACACTTTGGTATACAAACTTTCTATATAGACTTTCCCAACACTGAAACGCCTCTCATCCCATTCCATTATGGTGTTGAGAGGTACATTCCAGTATACTTATCTTGTACTGACACACGCTCATACCACTGTCATGTTACAGACTCACACATGTCATAGGTACATACAATATTCATCCCATTTCATTACAGTGTTGAGAGACTCATGCATGTCATAGTTCTTACAGTGTGATTCCTTCAATGTTGATAAAGAGATAGCAGGTGAATCTGATGTTGCCCTTCTGGTTGGCAGATTGGTTGACATTTCATATGCAGATGGCAATGTTGAGTCTCATAGTGGGGAGATTGTTCTTTCAAACGAACTGCTAGTCTATGTAGTTAATGTCGGCACTGCTATGAACTAGGGAACTAGTGTTGATGACTTTCATAGTATGGAGGGATCAATGAGTTGAATGGGAATTCTCATAGATCTAGAGGACTCAGATACTAGTACTGAAGCAACAGTAAAAGGGACTTGTGTCAACTGTTTTATCATCATCATATTCAATCTCTTGGAGTTAAGGAAGTTCTTCTTCAACTTTCCGAACCTTTCATTCAGCAGAGGGGAAACTGGGACATTCATTGGATCAGTGACCAGTCTTGTGGCAGTGGAAATATCGTCCTTCCTTGATGCAGCATTGGCATTCTTTTAGAGACATCTTGGAGACAGGGACAGCATCCACATCCATAGCATTAGGGTCTCTTTCCTTTTGAAAGGAGGTAGATGGAGCAATGTAAGGGAGAGGGGTGTTCTTCTCTTGTCAGATGACTTCATCAGCTTAGTCAGATTGGGCCTGGAATTTCTGTGGCTTAGTAATCCGGCCTTCAATGGTATCAGGGACAGAGTCCATGGTGAAGATTTGGCACATCAAGTGTTACGCTTGGCCCGGATAGGAACAAGTGTAGCCTTGAAAGATCAAGACAAAGGTTCAAAGAGTAAGTGCACACTTAATGGTAGTGTGAAGTTCAGGGAAGACGTTCCACTTAATAGCAGGAACAGACTAGTTCAAGGGTTCAAGGAGTTCAAGAATTCAAGGCGACTGGTTGAAAGCCAAAAGGAGCTTGAGACAAGTAGATGTGATTTAAGGAGATCTAAGCTAAAGTACAGAAGAGCAGTATCGGGGTATTTATACCCATGTTACAAGTGTAGGGCCAGTTAGATAAGGGCAGACATAGAACAATGAAGAATAGTATAGAGCATAGAGGAAGTAGTCGCTGATGAAGCAAGTGAGATAAGAGATAAGGAATGAGTCAGTGATGAAAAGAAAATAATGTCTGAGAGCAAGGATTGAACACTAGAGTACAAGATAGGGGAAAAGAACAAGTCATGACATCAAGCCAGTGGAGATGGCAGAGTAAAAATAGCCACTAAGGATCTGGTCGTCTGTGATACTGGCAATGGAGGTGTGGTTGAAAAACTGGGTGATGTATGTGTCAAGGGATAGTTCCCATTCACCATCTTTCTTCTTGTTCATCTTAGTGGTCATAAGCCAGGCAAGAGAGTTGCCTTGGGAGTCCACATGTTTGAAGGAAGCGGTGAACTTCTTGATGAAGTCTTTGTATTTAGGTGGTCATCCTGGAATTAAGAGTCCAAATCAAAACTGCAAAATGCCAAATTGGCTATGCCATATGATAGAGGGCTCCTCTGGGATCATTCTGAGCCCCTGATCATATAAATCCGTGGTGTGGTTCTTGAGATAAAAATCAAACAAGGCAGTATTGTGCATGGATCACAGATCAGCATAAAGATGAATTCATAGAGCCTCAAAAACATTCCCAGTGGCTCACAAGGTTACAAAGCCCCCAGGTAAAATGCTGGAATGGTTTGGGAATGCCATCTTCCTGCAATATGTACTGTTTCTTGACTGGATCTTGAGGAGGCGATAGTGGAATTCGATGAAAACGATTTTTTGGGGCTCAGCGGGTGTTGCCATCATGTTCCAAGGGTCAAACAACAGTAGGGACACTCCAGAGCAGACTCCTAGCTAGCATATTCGAGGCTAGAAAAATCAATCTTCACCGGGAGATCAAAGGTCACCAAGCAAAATGTGCTAGTATCAATGCTAGGGATCATCCCAAAGGCCATCCTCTCTCCTAAAACACTTGGAAAACATGCTGTGGCAGCGTTCTCGATGATATCTTGCTCTTCAACCAAGAATAATAAATGATTGTCACTGGCAGGAGAGGGTAATATGGCTGTTTCATGAAGATGATTTTTGGGAGCTTAGCAGGTATTGCCATCATGTTCAGAGGGTCAAATAATGGTGGGGACATCCCTGAGCAGACTCCCAGCTAGCATACCCAAGGCTAGACAAATCAATCTTTACCAGGGAGTTTTAGGGGTATATGCAAGAGCCAAGCAAAACACAATACCAGTGATCCTATCACCATCCAGTATCCCAACATGTCTTTAAATAATAATAATAAATACTTTCTGCAACATAGTCCATGACTCCATGGGGAAGGTGATTCCTTAGATCAGCAAGCAATAATGGAGAATCCCACCTTCATCATTGTGTTATGAACTACAGAGGGGGTACACTTTTTCACTAGTCTTTTCATTCATTCACCTTCATCTCACTCACTATATGTTGTATTAGTAGTGGAGTCGTCCTCCACATATACCAGACACGTTCTTGATCCTCCCTTCCTTTTTGACTCACACGGCGCCCCATGTATACCTATATTTAGCCTTCCATTCCGTTTCCATTGCAGTACCTTATTTCGGACTTCTAGCTGTGGCACATGTGTTACTGCGCATTACTGTGCATGACACCTTATGACTTGATCTGACTCCACAGTGCTGTGCACTTGAGTCATATGTAGATGGAGATGGAGTCCCTTTGGGTACCCGCTCCTTATTTCCTTTTCTATTTTCACGCACAGACCAGGGGCCTACCATATATATGGTCTCCCACTTTCACCTGTATTTCCCCAAGCTAGTTCTATGCAATACCAGCGTCATTTCTAGTAACCACCGAGTCTAGTGAGTGCATCAACATACCTAGATAGGTGAGACTGCTTAGGCTTCACATCATCTTGAAGCTCAGCACTTGGACTACATACTTCACTTGTACTTTGCCCTCGTTTCTCCTTTGCTTCAGCAGTTAGTATCTTAAATGTATCACAGCACGCTACGCTGTGTGTTACAAAAGAACTAGCTTTTCCCCTTGTCCCTACTTTCACTTAGAGGACATATCCCTCCCCCATCATATCCCACCTCAGCAGATTCAGAGTACCCTCCAATTCCAACTCTCCCCCCGAAGAACCCATTGTGTCTTCATCTTGTTCCTCCCCACCACTCCCCAGACTTCATCTTCTTCCCAACGAGCACCCTTCCACCTCCCATTACCTGATAGGTACTTCTCCCCAGAGAATATCACAGTATACTAGGAGCGACAGCATGCTCTATCAGAAGTCAACCAGAGTCAAGGTTGGAACCCCAACTATGTACCTCCCTTCCCTCTCTGAATTAGCTGCCATTCCTCCCCGCCCCAACACACCGACTCTACCCGGATTGCCAATCCCCCCTGACAAGGAAGTCCCTGTAGTTTTCCACAACGTAGACCTGGAACCAACCACGGCTACCTCCCCTGACTTTAACCTGGCTCCAGAAGATAATGATATGGTTTCAGAAATAAAGGCCGGCCTTCCTGAGGACTTTTCCAGGGAGGCAGAGGACACTAATAGATGGCTCCTCTCGATGGAAGCCTACTTCACCATCAATGATAAACTTTTCATGGATACGACCAAAAGCCTTACTTTTTTTAACAAGATTAGTAAGGGCCATGGAAAGACTTTCACTGAAGGATGGCTTATGAAATTGAGCAACACTCATATCCCAAATGAATTAAAGACCTTCAACCAGATTAAACAGGTGTTCGAGACCGCTTTCTCCCCCTACAATGTAGCCACTAAGGCAAGGATTGATCTCTCCAAATTGCATCAGACCCCAGGGAAAGATTCCAATGGAACATGAAGCGATGGGTTCACTACGTATGCCTCACAGTTTCAACTTCTCGCAGAGAAGTCCAGAATCACTGACAACCATGCTCTTGTGGAATGGTTCATCCATGGCCTCAGTCCCAAACTCGCAACTATGATCCTCTCTTGCAACAAGATCCCTGACAACTACAAGGATTGGATTAAGAAAGCTGGCCAATTCTCTCAACAACTAAGGAGAATTGGAGATTTACGAAAGGGTGTTCCCCATATCCTGGCACCCTCTTCTTGTTTGCACCAAGACCCATACGCGATGGACATAGATGCCGTGTGTCTATCGCCGACTCAGTGCGCTGAGTATATGTGGAGCAATAAATGCTTTATCTGTCACAAGGTTGGCTGTAGGTCCTCCAACCACACCAGATCCAGAACTGACCGGACCTCACGTTTCCACCTGACCACATCCTCTGGACGTACCACACATCCTACTTACAAAGTCCTGTGATGATGGGCACAAACCACCACCACATGGAAGAGGATGATGAACTCTCAGCTTACCTAGAAGGAATGGGTAGCACAGAGAAAGGTGCCATGATTAAGATCCTCAAAACTGCTTTCGGGTAG
Source organism: Boletus barrowsii (assembly GCA_038088775.1). Classification (NCBI taxonomy): domain Eukaryota; kingdom Fungi; phylum Basidiomycota; class Agaricomycetes; order Boletales; family Boletaceae; genus Boletus; species Boletus barrowsii. The sequence goes on along the minus strand of JBBPJP010000081.1, from coordinate 56,385 downwards.
GGTAGCTCGTCTGCAGACAAGGAGGAAGGCTACCAAGCCATGGCTGAGGTAAGAATGGCCACTTACCAAGAGTGCCAAAAGGAAGCGACCAGGGCAGCACCACAAGCCAGGGCTGTAGGGTCTGGACCATGGACAAATAGGTTTTCTGCTATCGCACCGGCAGACCTCTGGGCGACCACCCCAGAGGAAGTCCCAGATCATTATCCGGGTACATACGCCAATGGTGATAATTTCCAACCAATGCTGGAAGCGGATGCAGCTACTGCCATGGGTCAAGGGATGGGGCTTGGACCGCAACCTTCTCCTCAAGAGACCGCCATGAGATACACAGTCAAACAAGGAATCAAGGTGGTTAGAGTGGTAAGAGGAGAGGAAGGCTCTCAGAACCAACCAAGGCAGAGTGGGAACCAACCCACCAACCACATATAGGGTGTCCCTGGTTTCTGTGAAGAGGCATGTCCAATACCTGCACCTGACTAGGAGACATGGCCTGGGACTGGAACTGGCCAGCATCCCAGAACACCTGGAACCGACCAGGGTTTTTGAAAGGTGGGAATGGGTCAACGTCATATCCTACCTATAATATTTCTCATAGATGTTCTCCAGTGTTTGTGTCAGGAGGTCGTTTGCAATCAATCACCCTTCCCGTTACCCTCTACCCTCCTGACTGCACTGTGTTCAAAACCATTGACACAAAGTCCTCATCGATTCTGGGGCAACCGGATGTTTTATCGACTACACTACAGTGGCAGCATGTACATACCCACCACACGACTCAAGACTCCCCTGTGGGCAAGCAACGTTGACAGATCACCCAATAAAAATGGCCTGATACAAAAGCAGGCATCGGTGCTAATGCAACTCGGAGAAACCACCAAACTCCAAGACTCCCTTGTCATTGACTGTGGCAAGGACGAGATCATCCTAGGGCTCCCATGGCTCCAAGATTGAGATCTGGAGATTAACTGGAGTACAGGAACTGTTCAACTTTGTGATATGGAACCGACTGTACAGATACAAACGAGGAAACAAGAAGACGATGCGGCTGAGGCCCATACTATCAACATCTTCAATAGGAAATCCCAGATGAACAAAATATGGTGATGACAAGCTCTGTGGTGGAAGCAAAACATTGATCCATTACTCATGGCAAGGACCAATGAGGTTCATCTGAAGGTACCTGATGTGGAACCGACCACACAGTGGGAGGAGATACCAGCGCTCATAGATTGTGAGGAGGATGATGAGGAGCCAACCAGACCCTCCATTAGGAAAACTACAATTTCAACTTCTCTCACCCAGGACGCGAAGAAAAACAAGACAGAACTCCCGCAGGACTTCCAAGATTTTGAGGATGTCTTCCAAAAAAAGGACGACAGTCCCCTTCCGCCCTACCAGTCGTTCAATCATGGCATAGATCTAGACAACTCATTCCAACCCAAGGTTGCCAAGGCCTACCTGCTCAACCCTAAGGAGCGAGAGACATGTAAAGATGTCATCAATGAACACTTGAAAGCTGGACATATTCGCCCATCCAACTCCCCCATGACATCCCCCTTCTTCTTCATTTCAAAGAAGGATGGTAATCTTCGCCCCTGCCAAGATTACCAATATCTCAACGAGCATACCATCAAGAATGCCTACCCTCTCCCACTCATTGGAGACTTGATGGACCAACTCAAGGAATCTCACTATTTTACTAAGATGGATATCTGATGGGGCTACAATAACATCCGGATCAAGACTAAAGACACCTGGAAGGTGGCATTCATCACGCCCTTCAGCCTCTTTGAGCCTCTCGTCATGTTTGTCAGCATTTGCAACAGTCCTGTGACTTTTCAGTCATTTATGGATTTTATTTTCAAGGATATGGTAGCAGAAGGATGGTTGATCATCTATATGGATGATATGTTGATCCATTCTAGGGATCTTAAAGAACATCACAAATAAACAAGGCGAGTTCTAGAACAGTTGAGAGAGAACCATCTCAGTGTAATGCACAGCATAGCGATGACGGAGTGTGCTGCGATACTGAACATAGGACAAAGAAGGAGTGAGGGACAAGGGATTCTGAGGACTATGGCTATCTTCGAGATGATGCGAAGACTCGACGGGTCTCTTCTATCTAGGTACCTGAAGAGGCTCACTAGACTTGAAGGTCACTAGAATAACACTATATTGCATAGAACTAGCTTAGAGGGAAAATACATGAGAAGTACGAATATATATATATGGTAGGCCCCTGGTCCATGCGAGATAAGTATGCGCAGCATAATGAGTCAGAATACTGCGGTGCGCAGCAAGCACAGTAAAGCGTAGTCCGCAGTATGAAGTCTGAACAAGGACTGCGGACAGAGATGGAATAAAAGTAATGCGCAGTAATGTGCAGTCCACAGTATGAAGTCTGAAGAAGGACTGCGGACGGAGACAGAATGAATATCTAAGTGGTATGGGCGGGGTGCCATGTGAGACATAAAGGAAAAGAGATCAGGAATGTATCTAAATAGACAGGGGATGACCCTGTTATGAATGCAACCGCATACGGTGATAGAGAACGAGTCTGTGGACAAGTGAATGAGAACGAAGTAAAGAAAAATGAGTACCCCCTTCGTAGACTGTAACATTACCCCCGTTGTACGGTCGAAGCACCTGCGAGACCTCTACACTCCTTCGTCTCCCTCATTAACCTCATAGTCAGTGAAGTCAACATCATCCAAGGGGTTGCGGCGAATAGGGAAAAACACGTCCAAGTGACCCATTTCTCTGCAGAGGAGACATTGACGGCGAGGGCAAAAGGCCTGGATGTGGCTGGGAGCAGTAGTGCGACAGAGAGGGCACATGTAGTGACCACAGTCGGCGTGTATGTGTCCGAGTTCATTGCAAGTGAAACATCGGGTGGCAGGGCGAGTGGGAGTAGGGGGAGTGGCAAAACGGTCCATGTCTATTGGGTTGGAGGAGGAGCCTGGCGATGGCAAGGGCGTCGACGCGACATCCTTGTTATATCTACCAGCAGAGAGGTATGGAGTTGATCCGCGAGAAGTTCCTCTCCCTCTCTTGCCATGGCTTCCCATAGTTCAGAGCGTGGAGGTAGGAAGCCTGAATGAGAGCTTTCTGCCACCCCGAGTGAGCTTATGAGAACGTGCGGCGGGGGTTGGAGTGGTAGGATGGGGACGAGCGGGAAAGGCAGGGGGTTCCGGGGGAGGAGTGAGCTCTCCGACGAGGAGGGGGATAGAGGAGAGGAAGGCAAGTGCCTCCTCGGGGGCGACGGGAACAGTTCCACTGCTAGTGCCTCCAGTAGGAGTAGAAACTCCAGGTCCGGGAAATGTGCCAGAGGGGGAAGCGATGGGTGGTGGGACTGGAAGTGGTTCGCAGTCGGATGGGGAGTCGGTGGACGAGGAATCAGATTCTGGGGTGACGGTGGAGTCGTCGGCCCAGAGGGTTCATTGATGGTCAGAGTGATCCCTGGCCCAAGTATCCCGATCCCATGGATGGTTGGGGTTGTTGTCCAGATAGTATCCCCTAAGGTTGGCGGGTAACATGAAGAATATTGGTCGCAGCACATGGGAGTACAATCCCTGGGGGAGTCCATGAAGGACATCATCGAATCTGTGGTCATGTAGGGCGTCAAGAATGAGGTCTCAACATTCATGGATGGACTGGGCCATGGCCATGGTGTAGACAGGCAGAGTCCCATCTGGAAAGAGTTGTGCATGGACAGTACGAGCGGTGGAGTATGAATGAAAGATGAGGACCAAAGATTTGAGTATTGGTCGATCTCGAAAGGCAGGTATGGAGGGTATGGTGATGTTAGCTGCGGGGTTCTCAAGGATGGAACAATAGAGGATTCGTCGGGAGTGTGCGGGGAGTCGGTGGATGTGGACGGGGAGCTGGTAGGCGATGGCATTAAGCGACGATTGGGACATAAGGAGCTCTAGTAGAATGGTTGCGACAATAGAGGAGCGGGGGCTCGACTCAAAAGCAAGTGAGGACTGAGGGTTTAGAGGGGAAAGGTGACAGGATCTCTGGCCTTATATTCCTTCAGGAGGTCCGCAGTATGTCCTAAGTTGGACTTGGGTTCCCAGGTGTTTTTGGAGGATGGGTATCCTTTCCATGAAACGAGGTAGTGGCGGCGACGGGTGGAACCCCAATGAGATAGGATCTGATCAATTTCAAATTCTTCTTCACCATCAATGATATCCGGCGGAAGCGGGATGAAGTTGGGTCCGTGTTCCACAGTTTCCCGATAGGGGTTTAAAAGCGATGCATGGAATGCGTTGTGAATCTTCCAGGTGCGTGGCAGGCGGAGTTTATATGAAACAGGTGATATTACCTGTGAAATTTTGAAGGGTCCCTCGCAGCGAGGGGCAAGTTTACAAGAGGGGTAGCGGAGTCTCAGGTTACGGCCCTTGAGCCATACCTTATCTCCTACTTTCCAGGGTTTAAATTTAAAGGTAATGTGCTCTTTCATATAGCATTGGGCTTTTTCATGGGCAGCAGTGGCTTCTTTGCATGCCTCGTCGAGGTCTCCCAGGCATTGCTCTAGAGCAGGGAGAAAGGTGGTGGTTCCTAAAGATGGATAGGCTCTTGGCTCATATCCCATCATCAAACTAAATGGAGTCTTTCCCATTACGGAATGGATGGAACTGTTGTGGCAGTACTCTGCCATTGGTAATAGGTCCAACCATCGGGTGGCGTCTCCTTGGCAAAAGATCTGAAGATAGGTTTCCAGTTCCTGATTGACCTGTTCCGTTTCTCCGTCGGTCTGTGGGTCGTAGGTGGAGGATAGGAGCAGATCGTAATCGAGTAGCCTTGCTAGTTCTAGAGCAAAGGCCGAGGCAAACTTGGACCGCGGTCCAAGATAACCTTGTCATGGAGTCCAAAGCGGGGGAAGACCTTTTCAAAGAAGAGCTGCGTGACACCCTCGGCGTCCACACTCTTGTGAGTTGGGGTGAAAATCACCCCCTTTGTAAGGCCATGGTCAACCATGACCATAACTGAATCATATCCTTTAGACAGCAGCAAGTCCGTGATAAGATTGACCAAAAGACACTGAAAGGGGTGTGTGGAAGCCACCAGAAGAGGGGTGAGAGGTGGAACGGTGGGATGGGTATTGACCTTGTTGGCCTGGCAAACGGCGCAGCCCTGAATGAAGTGGCGCACGAAAGCGGTAAGTCCAGGCCACCAATAGTCACGCTGTACCATGTTAATGGTTCGGTAATAACCGCCATGACCCCCCGCAGGCAAGTCATGGGTGACATGGAGGAGGCCATTCCAGTGAGCTTCAGGTACGTATGCCCGATCCTTAAAATAGAGGATTCCACTGTCATAACGCCAGTCGTGGATGAAGGAACAAGGGATTCCCAAGGTACCCTCGTGCAATTGATGCAGCTGGTTGATGACGAAGTCATCAGAGGTGGATGACTGCTCGATAGCAGTCCAGAGGTCGATGTCGATGCGATTTAAGAAGAGCTCTCCAGGAAGTAGGGTAACCTCAGCATTATCAACCGAAGTATCCAGGGCATCCTTCTGAGAGAGAGCGTCCACCAGACCCATATTAGTTCCGGGTACATGTTGAAACAGGAGGTTGTAGTCCTGAATTGTCAAAAGCCATCTAGCCTGCCACCTAGAGAGCTTGTGGGGGTCCTTGAAGTAGCACAGATTCTTGTGGTCTGTGAGCACAGTCACCAGCCGGTCGGTTCCGGTAAGATAGTTACACCACTCCTCTAGCGCGCGTATAACCACCAGGAGTTCCCTGTCATAGATGTCATAGTTGCGTTCCGCAGGGGAGAACATCTTAGAGATATAGCAACAAGGATGCAGGTCACCGTTGCCATCCTTTTTCATGAGTACACCTCTGGAAGCCGTAAGTGAGGCATCTGTCATAACAAAGAACAATTTTGATGTGTCTGGCATTGTTAAAACTGGTTTGGATGTGAAGGCCTTTTGGAGGAGGTCGAAAGCCCTCTGTTGCTCGTGCGTCCAGGACCATGGCTGCCCTTTCTTAGTCAAATCCAAGATCGGCCGAGTGAGCTCAGAGAAGTTTAGAATGAACTTGTGATAGAAGTTGCAGAACCCTATGAATGAGCGGACTGCATGAACTGAAGTGGAAGGTTCCCATAGTTCAATCACCAAGAGCTTGGTAGGGTCCATTTTTATGATACCCTCATGTACGACCATGCTGAGGAACTCGACCTCGGATGCGTCGAACGTACACTGTTCCAGTTTGAGGCTGAGCTGATTTTCTCGTAACCACTCTAATACTCGCCTTGTCCTTTCGTGGTGTTCCTTGAGACCCTTAGAGTGGATCAACATATCATCCATGTAGATGATTAACCATCCTTCTGCTACCATGTCCTTGAAAATGAAGTCCATAAACGACTGGAAAGTCGTGGGACTGTTGCAAAGGCCGAAAAACATGACAAGAGGCTCAAAGAACCCAAAGGGCGTAATGAACACCGCCTTCCAGGCATCCTTGGTCTTGATACGGACGTTGTTATAGCCCCAGCGGATATCCATCTTTGTGAAGTAATGGGATCCTTTGAGCTGGTCCATCAAGTCTCCGATGAGCGGGAGAGGATACGCGTTCCTGATGGTATGCTCGTTAAGAAATTGATAATCTTGGCAGGGGCGAAGGTTGCCATCTTTCTTAGAAATGAAGAAGAATGGAGAAGCCTGGGGAGAGTTGGATGGTCATATGCATCCAGCTTTCAAGTGTTCGTCAATGAAATCTTTACATGCCTCTCGCTCCTTAGGGTTGAGCGGGTAGGCCTTAGCAACCCTTGGTTGGAATGACTCGTCTAGATCTATGCCGTGATCGAACGAGCAGTAGGGCAGAAGAGGACCGTCGTCCTTTTTCTGGAAGACATCCTGGAAATCTTGGAAGTCCCGCGGGAGTTCCACTTTATCCTTCTTTGCATCTTGCACCAAAGAGGTCAAGATAGTAGTTTTTCTAATGGAGGGTCCAGTGGGCTCGTCTTCATCCTCCTCACAATCTATAAGCACTGGTACTTCCTCCCACTGCGTGGTTGGGTCCATGTCAGGTACCTTCAGGCAGTACTTTGGATCAATGTTACACTTCCACCATAGAGCCCTACATTGCCAGAGTTTTCGTGCCTGGCATTTCCTATTGAAGACGTTTATAGTATGGGCCTCAGCCGCTTCGTCTTCTCATTTCCTTGTGCGCTCCCGTACGGTCGGTTCCGTATCAGGAATGCAGACGGTTCCTGTACTCCAGTTGATCTCCAGGTTACGGTCGCGGAGCCAAGGGAGCCCTAGGATGATGTTGTCCTTGCCACAGTCAATAACAAGAAAGTCTTGGAGTTCAGTGGTTTCTCCGAGCTGAATTAGCACCGATGCCTGTTTGTGTATCAGGCTGTTTTGGTTTGGCGTACCATCTATGTTGCTCGCTCATAAGGGAGTCTTGAGTCTTGTGGTGGGGATGTCACAAGCCACCACGGTAGCATAGTCAATAAAACAACCAGTTGCCCCTGATTCAATGAGGGCTTCTGTGTTGATGCTTTTGAACGCAGTGTGGTCAGGGGGGTAGAGGGTGATGGGAATAGATATAGATTGAGAGGAAACCCCTGACACAAACACTGGAGAACATCTGTAACTAATATTGGCAGGCAACGACGTCGACCTGTTCCTGCCTTTCAAAAACCCTGGTTGGTTCCAGGCATTCCTTGCCTCAGTCGGTTCTGAGTGCCTGCCTCTTCGCTCACTACTTTTGCCACCTTTATTCCTTTTTTGACTGTGTTTCTTATGGTGGGCTCTTGCGAAGAGGGTTGCGGTCCAAGCCCCGTCCTGTGACCCGTGGGAGTAGCTGTGTCTGCATCCAGCAATGGTTGGACGTTATCACCATCTGTGTACGTGCCTGGGTAATTCCCCAGGTCTTCCTCCGAGGTGGCCCTCCAGAGGTCCACTGGCGCTAGGGCAGAAAACCAATTGTTCCATGGTCCAGATCGTACAGCCCTGGCTCGTGGTGCTGCCCTGATCGCTTCCCTTTGGCACTCTTGGTAAGTGGCTGTTCTTACCTCAGCCATGGCCTGCTCTTCCTCCACAGAGGTACTGCCCTCCCCGAAAGTAGTCTTGAGAATCTTTATCACAGCGCCTTTCTCGGTTCTACCCATACTTTCTAGGTAGGCGGAAATTTCATCATCTTCCTCCGTGGTGGTGGTGGTTCATGCCCTTTGTTGTGGGGTCTTGTATGTTGGACGTGCAGAGTGTCCGGAAGATGGGTTCTGGTGGGGATGTGGTGTCCGGTCGATTCCAGATCTGCGGTTGGACGACCTACAGCCACCCTTATGGCAAGTAAAGCATTTGTTGTTCCACATATACTCAGTGCGCTGAGTCGGCGATAGACGCACGGCATCTATGTCCATCGCATACGGGTCCTTGTGACTAGTTCGAGAGTGAGGAGCTGGGATATGAGTGACTCCTTTCCTAAGATCTCCAATCCTCCGAAGTTGTTGGGAGAACTGGCCGGCTTTCTTTATCCATTCCTGGTAGGTTTCTGGAGTCTTCTCGCACGACAGGATCATCATGGTGAGGCGGGGGCTAAGTCCATGGATGAACCACTCAACAAGAGCGTTGGGATCAGTGATGCCAGACTTTTCGGCGAGCAGTTGGAATTGTGAAGCGAATGTTGTGAACCCATTGCTCCATGATCCTTTGGTATCTCTACCGGCGGTCTGTCTCAGCTTTGAGAGGTCAATCCTGGCTTTAGCAGCTACGTCATAGGGTGAGAAAGCGGTCTCGAATGCGTCCATAATAGCCTTGAAGGTCTTTAGTTTGTTTGGCACATGGGGGTTTGCCAATTTCATCAGCCATCCTTCTGTGAAAGTCTGTCCCCGGCCCTTGCTTATTTTGTTAAGGAAAGTAAGGGACTTAGTGGTCTCGGAGAAAAGCTTGTCGTTAATCAAGAAGTAGGTGTTCATTGATAGAAGCCATCTGTTGGTGTCCTCTGCCTCCCCAGAAAAGTCCTCGGGAAGGCTGGCCTTTATTTCTGATACCATATCGTCTTCTGGAGCCGGGTCAATGTCAATGTCCTGTGGGTCGGTCTGTTCCAGGTCAGGGTCATGGTATACAACAGAGGGTTCCTTGTCAGGAATGATTGGAGAGTCGGGAGCAGTACGGAGAGGGACAGGGGGGATGGCAGTCAACTCAGAGATGGAAGGGAGGGCGTTGGTGTTCCAACCTTGGCTTCGGTTGATCTCAGCGAGAACCCATTGACGTTCCCGGTACTCAGCGACCTTCTCGGGGGAGGAGAAGCAGTCTGGGAGTGTAAGATGGAAGGGGTGGTCATCGGGAAGACAATGAAGTCTAGGAAGCGGGGAAGAGCGCGGAGTAGACACGGTGGGTGGTGGGGAGTTAGAGGGTGCTCTGAATCTGCCGGGGCGAGATATGGTGGACGGGGGATGTGTCCTCTACGTGAAAGTAGGGACGAGGGGAAAAGCTAGTTCTTTTGTAACGCACAGCATAGCGATGACGGAGTGTGCTGCGATACTGAATGTAGGATGAAGAAGGAGTGAGGGATGAGGGATTCTGAGGACTATGTCTATCTTCGAGACAATGCAAAGACTCGATGGGTGTCTTCTATCTAGGTACCTGAAGAGGCTCACTAGACTCGAAGGTCACTAGAATAACACTATATTGCATAAAACTAGCTTAGAGGGAAAATACATGAGAAGTACGAATATATATATATGGTAGGCCCCTGGTCTGTGTGAGATAAGTATGCACAGCATAATGAGTCAGAATACTGGGGTGCGCAGCAAGCGCAGTAAAGCATAGTCCGCAGTATGAAGTCTGAACAAGGACTGTGGACAGAGATGGAATAAAAGTAAAGCGCAGTAATGCGCAGTCCGCAGTATGAAGTCTGAAGAAGGACTGCGGACGGAGACAGAATGAATATCTAAGTGGTATGGGCAGGGCGCTGTGTGAGACATAAAGGAAAAGAGATTGGGAATGTATCTAAATAGACAGGGGACGACCCTGTTATGAATGCAACCGCGTACGGTGATAGAGAATGAGTCTGTGGACAAGTGAATGAGAACGAAGTAAAGAAAAACAAGTACCCCCTTCGTAGACCATAACACTCAGCCTCAAATTGGAAAAATGTACTTTCAACGCATCTGAGGTAGAGTTCCTCAGGATGGTCATAAAAGAGGGTATCATTGCGATGGACCCTACCAAGGTTTAAGCAATCACTTCTTGGGAACCATCGACTTTGGTTCGTGCAGTCCGCTCATTCATAGGGATCTGCAACTTTTACTGCAAGTTTATTCCAAACTTCTTGGAAATTGCTAGGCCAATCTTGGATTTAACAAAGAAAGGGCAGCCATGGTCCTGGATGCACGAGCAACAGAAGGCTTTCGACCTCCTCCAAAAGGCCTTCACTTCTAAACCCGTTTTGACAATGCCTGGATACCTCCAAGCCATTTTTCTTCATGACTGACGCTTCTCTGATGGCCTCTGGAGGCGTTTTGATGCAGAAGGATACTAATGGCGACCTACATCCTTGCTGCTATATTTCAAGCATGTTCTCGCCAGCGGAATGAAATTATGACATCTACGATAGGGAACTTCTAGTGGTTATATGTGCACTAGAAGAATGGCGACATTACCTAACTGGAACCGACCAGCCCGTCACTGTGCTCACAGACCACAAGAATCTGTGCTACTTCAAGGACCCCTGAAAGCTATCTAGGCGGCAAGCTAGATGGCTACTTACGCTACAGGACTATGACCTCCTGTTCCAGCACGTGCCTGGGAATAACATGGCCCTGGCAGATGCCCTCTCTTGCAAGGATGTATTGGACACCTCGGCCAATAATGCCAAAGTCACGCTCTTGCCAGGAGAGTTATTTTTAAAACAAATTGACATTGACCTCCAGACCACTATTGAGCAGTCCACCACTCATGATGGTTTTGTCATCAATCAGCTTCGCCAACTGCATGAGGGTACCTCGGGAATCCCTTGGTCTTCCATCCATGACTGGCAATATGATAATGGCATACTTTACTTCAAGGACAGGGCCTATGTTCCAGAGGCCCATCGGAATGACCTTCTCCACATAATCCATGATTCGCCAGCGGGTGGACATGGCGGTTATTACCGAACTGTTAATCAGGTACAATGTGACTATTGGTCGCCTGGACTCACCTCCTTTGTGCATCGCTTCATTCAAGGCTGTGCCACTTGCCAGGCCAACAAAGTCAACACCCATCCCACTGTCCTGCCTCTTACCCCACTCCCAGTCGCTTCCTCCCGTCCTTTCCAATGTTTGTTGGTCGATCTCATCACAGACTTGCCGCCGTCTAAAGGTTATGATTCGGTTATGATTCGGTTATGGTCATGGTTGACCATGGCCTTACAAAGGGGGTAAATTTCACCCCAACTCACAAGAGTGCAGACACCGAGGGCGTAGCACAGCTCTTCTTCGAAAAGGTCTTTCCCTGCTTTGGACTCCATGATAAGGTTATTTCAGACTGCGGTCCACAGTTTGCCTCGGCCTTCACTCTAGAACTAGCAAGGCTCCTCGGGTATGATCCGCTCCTCTCTTCCGCCTACCACCCACAGACCGACAGAGAGACGGAACAGGTCAATCAGGAATTGGAAACTTACCTTTGGATCTTTTGCCAAGGAGATGCCACCCGATGGTCGGACTTATTACCAATGGCAGAATTCTGTCACAACTCTTCCGTCCATTCTGTAACAGGAAAGACCCCATTTAGCTTGATGTTTGGGTATGAGCCGAGGGCATCCCACCAATAGGAACCACCACCTTCCTCCCCACCCTAGAAAAACGCCTTGGAGACCTCGAGGAGGCTTGCAAGGAAGCCACTGCGGCCCACGAAAAGGCACAATGATACATGCATGAACAAGTCACGTCTAAATTCAAACCATGGAAGGTCGGAGATAAGGTATGGCTCGAGGGCTGTAACCTGAAACTCTGTTACCCCTCTTGAAAACTAGCCCCTTGATGCGAGGGACCATTTAAAATTTCTCAGGTCATTTCACCCGTTTCGTACAAACTCCACCTACCAAAGACATGGAAAATCCACAATGCCTTCCATGAATCGCTTTTGACCCCATATTGGGAAACTGTTGAACATGGACCAAATTTTGTTCTGCTTCTGCTGGACATAATAGATGGGGAAGAGAAATTTGAAATCAAACAGATCTTGGCCCATCAGGGCTCCGCTAGATGCTGCCACTACCTTGTTTCATGGAAAGGATACCCATTCTCTGAAAATGCCTGGGAACCCGAGTCCAATTTAGGACATGCTGTGGACCTCCTCAATGAATATAAGGCCAGGGACCCAGTCACTTTCCCCCCCTTAAACCCTCAATTCTCACTTGCTTTTGAGTCGAGCCCTCACTCCTCCATCGTTACCACCATTCTCACCAAACTTTTGATGTCCTCCTCTTCGTTGAATGTCATACCCTCTCAGATCCCTGTTCACATCCATTGCCTCCCAGACCACTCCAGATGCATCCTCTTCGCCTCGGCATTGGAGAACCCCGCTATTGCCTGTGCCCTATCATCCGTACCCTCTTATAGAGACAGCCCAATTCTCCAATCTTTGGGAATCATCTTTCATACGTACACCACTGGACAGACACTTCACACCCAACTCTTTCCAGATGGGATCCTGCCTGTCTACACCATGGCCATGGAACAGGCCATCCATGCATCAAGAGACACCATCCTTGATGCCTTCAATGACCATGGATTCTCAGACGTCCTCACTTCACTCCCCTCACCCCTGTTCATGCATGTTTTGCAACCCATTGTCAACACTCTCCCTGCCCAGCTACAAACTTACTACCTGGATGATGACCCCAATCATGCCTGGGGTGGAAACCCTGGGCTAGACATCCTAGACAACCTCTCTGGGATGATGACACCACTGTTACCCCCAATTCCCCCTTGTCCCCCAACTCCTCATCCACAGACCCATTGCCTATCCTGCCTCCAGTTGCTACCACAGTTCGAGGTGATTCCTGAGATGGAACTCCTGATGCTGTTGGAGGATCTAGCAGTGATCCTGTTCCCAGACCTCTCGCCACTCTCCCCGCAGACCACCCCAATGTCCTCACTTTCCTTGCTACCATACCCCTCCTCGGACGAGGGACTTCTTCCCCCGAACATGAGCACATACTTCCTACTCGAGAACATCCCTCCACTCCAACACCCTCCCGGCATCCTCGTAACGTCAAATGCCGTGGCAGAGGAGTTTTGTTCGGATTACCCAGCTCCTCAGCACAAGCTTTGGGCAAACGTCCTGAGGGATATCAAGGAAAACCGTGACAGGCAACTCCGCTCCCCTCCTCCCATTGCTATGACAAGGATTTCGTGGTAACACCCTTGCTGGCACCCAGCAGCTCCTCCTGACCCATCGACGTCGATGCTCTCCCCTCTCTTTCCCCCACCCTGGCCCAACCAGTCCTTGGACGCTGTTTTGTCTGCAATCAATGTGAACACCTCCGTGCAGACTGTGCCTATTACAAATGTCCCTTCTGTTGCATGACCGCTCCCGGCCATATTCAAGCCTTCTGTCCTCGTCGACATTGTCTACTTTGTGGAGAGCTGGGACACTCAGACGAGTTTTTCCCAACTAGACGTAATCCTCTAGATGATTTCAACCCCACGGACTATGAAGTCAACGAGGGAGATACGGACTAATGAAGGTCTTGCAGGTGCTTCGACTGTAGGAGGGGGGTAATGTTATGAACTACAGAGGGGGTACACTTTTTCACCAGTCTTTTCATTTGTTCGCCTTTGTCTCACTCACTATATGTTGTATTAGTAGTGGAGTCGTCCTCCACATATACCAGATATGTTCTTGATCCTCCCTTCCTTTTTGACTCACATGGCGCCCCGTGTATACCTATATTTAGCCTTCCATTCCGTTTCCATTGCAGCACCTTATTTCGGACTTCTAGCTGTGGCACATGTGTTACTGCGCATTACTGTGCATGACACCTTATGACTTGATCTGACTCCACAGTGCTGTGCACTCGAGTCATATGTAGATGGAGATGGAGTCCCTTTGGGTACCCGCTCCTTATTTCCTTTTCTATTTTCACGCACAGACCAGGGGCCTACCATATATATGGTCTCCCACTTTCACCTGTATTTCCCCAAGCTAGTTCTATGCAATACCAGCGTCATTTCTAGTAACCACCGAGTCTAGTGAGTGCATCAACATACCTAGATAGGTGAGACTGCTTAGGCTTCACATCGTCTCGAAGCTCGGCACTTGGACTACATACTTCACTTGTACTTTGCCCTCGTTTCTCCTTCACTTCGGCAGTTAGTATCTTAAATGTATTGCAGCACGCTATGCTGTGCATTACACATTGCTACAGTAAGGCAACATATGTACAATGATCTCACAGGAGATAAAATAGCTCCTATTGGACTTGTTATACAATATGATGGTGGGTGGCATGTCAGAGCCCAGCTTCTCTAGGAACAAGGGGTAGGTGATAGCAGTCCATCTCTGTTGAAAGTCACGTTGCAGGTATCACATGACTTACCTAATGTAGTCATATATAAGACTCTGCTGAGTCTGAATTTGAATATAACTTCTTATTCCTGAACCACTATGTTCTACTAAGAAACCTTCCCAAAGGTAAGTAGCCATAGAGTAATTCCTAGTGTCTGGTTAGCACTAGATACACTCTATTGCGACAGGTTCTGAGCCCTGAGCTCCCTTCATGTGGAAACGCCAAATGGTTGCTCATTGGTGAAATATCCTTTGGACAGGCCGTCCTATGCGGAAACACCGGACACTCTTGATGTGGAAATGCTCAGAGTAACAGCCAATGGACTACAGAAAGTAGGGGGCCGTTATGCCCTTGAAATCTGGAAGATCTGTCTGTCACACTAACACGAATGTTTTTTCTTGCTTCCCTAATCAGTTCATGCTGACACGTCACCCTTCCAGAACCTACCACCTCTACAATGTCCAACTCTGCCCTTACTGCCATCACCAAACTGAACGGCACCAACTACAAGCGTTGGGCCCAGGACATGACGTCCTACCTTAAATCGGCCGGACTCTGGTTTAAAATGAACAAGACTCGCCCTGACAATACCGACACCGACAAGCAGGAGGAGTGGGATGAGAACGACATCCGGGCAGTTGGTACTATCTGTATGTGCCTCGAACCCACTGTCGCTACCCGTTTCAAGAACCTTGCCTTCACTCTGGAACTCTGGGAGGCCCTAGCCAAGGCCTTCAGGACCAGCTCCATCGCAGGAGCATATGCGGAGTGGAAACAACTCCTGGCTCTTCAGTTCCTGGAGAACAATCACCCTTCCATGACATTCTCGAAACTCAATGCCTCCTTCGCTACCCTCCACAATCTCCATCATCCTGTCTCGGACCAACTCAAGGCCCTCATTGTTATGGCCAAGTTCCCAAAGTATGCCGAGTCCCTCTCTGTGCTCTTAAACAAGCACATCGACTCCTCCACCACTGGCAACAAACCGGCAAGCATGCAAGACCTTGAGGAGGTCCTCATCACTGCCTGGCAGCAATACCTCACGCGCCGTAAGCCGGAACAGCCGCAGGCAAACAAAGTCTCTTCTATCCACCAACAAAAAGGCAATCCTCAGTTCCAACAGCAGTAGCAACAGGAGCAGCCGAAGGAAAAAGAGGAGGACAAGGATAAGGGGAAAGGCAAGAAGTGTCGTGGCAAGCGCTCAGAAGAAGGAGAGAAGAAGCGAAGTGCTTGCGCTGCGGGCACGTCAGCTGAGGCCTCCGCCTCCTTCGCATTCACAGCTGAGGTCCCAATGGACTTCTCATTTCTTGGCCTCCCCTCTTGCCCCGCCATCATTAGTCCGGCGGATACCACCTTCGTTGAAGCAACTCCCGACCTGCATGCACTTGCACACACTCCTGGTGCAGCCCACTATGGTCCCCCTGCCTTCCCTCAGGTCAAACAAACCGTCAATCTTGCGCGACGCATTGGGGTCACCCCCTCTTCTCAGGTTGTTCGCAACCTTGAGCCCGTCGCGACCCGCCGAAAGCCTAAGACACACGCGCAGGCCCACTCCGCCTTCAATGAGGATGGCCCTTTCAGTGCCCATACTCTCCCTCGCAACCACAGCAGTCCCTCCACACCCTCTCTTATAGAGCGCATGGAAACCCCTCAAATCATCGAGATTCTCTCCGATTTGGATGACGAGGACGATGATTGCGTTAGCCTTGGGGAAGAAATGGAGGTCGATGAGTATGTCAAGCGGTTCTTCAAGGACCAATTAGACTGGCAAGTCCCCACTTTCCTTTGTCCATGTCTCGCAGGCACTGATGTGCGGTTTTACTCACCACAGATTGTATGTAGTTTCATGACTCGTACTTTGCCTGTAGTAGATAGCATGGACAATACTACTACATTCCCACTCTCAATGTGTGACAACTGTGACAAGTCAAACAAGGGAAAAGGAAAGCAAAGGGAAACTAAGGATGAGCCACCCACTCACACTGAGCCTGACATGTGGCTCCTTGATTCAGGAGCATCTGCTCATTTTACCAATGACCTGGATGACCTTGTAGAATTCCAGAAGTTCACAACCCCCAGATACTCAGAAACGGCAAACAGACATGCCGACATAGTCGGTAAAGGGACAGCAATTATTCACTACCAAGGTAGACTTGTGCGCTTATCGCCGGTCATTTACATGCCCTTGTGCAATGTAAAGCTCATCTCAATGGGCACCTTATTAGCTGATGCGTGCATGACGCTCAAGACTCGTCCGAACCATATCGACATCTTTGATAAATGCTCCCAAAAGATTGTATTGAGTTTCCACTCCCATGGAGATACCTTGTACTGGATCTGCACCCCCATTGTCAAACCACAAGCCACACCCCTGACTATGGCCTCTGTGGATTTAGGCCACCCCTCACATGATGTGCTCCACACTGCAAAGAAGCACACAAAGGACCTACCGGACGTTGATATTCCGTCCAACCCTCCTATTTGTCCTGGTTGCGAGCTTGGCAAACAACCCAACTGTACTTTCCCTCATAGCGAGACGCGTGCGAGCGCTCCCTTTGAGTTGATTCACTCTGATTTAAAATTGTTTGAAGTGGAATCCTACCACAAGTACAAGTCTGTGTCGATCATTGAATGCCCTTCTGTGCATGGTGGGAGACCAGCATCACATGGGTTGATAGGAACATGTGATGAACTCTATGGGAACAGATAAGTGCCGACAGGTGCCCAAAAGGGCCCTTTCTGCCCAGTTGGCCTGTGGGAGTGGCTTTGTGCCACTAGCTTCTGCTGCTTAAGAAGCCCCCTTACTCCCCACCTGCCCTCACCCGACTACACACCATCCCACCCGGGGTCTGTCTGCCACCGCTACTGCTGCTGCTGTTGCACATTTGTGCCTGTCCCCGCTGCTTTCGCAATCAACATCGCCACCTCCCTGCGCTGCTTTTTTGCTTAGGCCTGACTGGCCCTGCTGCTTCTGTCACTTCTTCACTGCTGGCATTAAAGACTGAACTCCCTGCGTGTGGATGGAAGTTCCCTAAGGAGACCTGGAAGGACTATGGTTGGGGTAGTGGTAAGCCCCCTGACGAGAACTTTCGCAGGTTCGAAACCGTCCCGAATCGTACATCCCCCTCCACCTATACTCGTACTGTACAGGTATAACCTGATCTGGCCCTAATCTTCAGAGAGGGGTGCCCGACGGACGAGCAAGTGGATGTAGGCAGCCCAGGACCCTCTCACACACACACAGACATAGAACTGGGCCTTCGGCCCAGTTCGCCCCATATGCTATTGTCTTTTATGATGATTACACCTCTGCCGCTTGGGTGACCTGCCTTAAGAACAAAAGTCAGACACTCACAGCGACAGAACAATTCCACGCCTACATCCACACCCAGCACAACGCAGTTGTAAAAAACTGGCGCTCTGATGCAGGAGGAGAATACAACTCCAACGCCTTTAAGGAATACATGCGTGATAATGGCATCCATATTCAACAATCCGCCCCCTATGCTCATCAGCAAAATGGGCACACAGAACACCTAATCTGTACTCTAATGGATAAGGCACAACCTATGCAACTGCAGGCCTGCCTGCCTGAGTCATACTGGGAGTTTGTGCTGCTACATGCGGCTATACTCTACAACCGAACTCCTTCAGCACGACTGAACCGGAAAACACCATATGAGATGGTCACCGGGGAACTACCCCCTATGTGGCATCTCCGTGTCTTTGGCTGTGGTGCTTATGCCCACATTCCAGCAGAGACCCGCGGCGGCAAGTTCCAATCTAAGTCGCAGTTAATGATCTACCTAGGCACTGCCGAAGGTAGTAATTTTAACTATCTTTTCATGTGTCCTAATAACACACATAATACAGTGTGTGGACAAGCGACTCACCTCTTCTGGATTCATATCCGATATTCTCCTGACCATGGTAAGTATGCAAGAAATAGACGAGTAAATGGTAGATTAGGGTTATGGTGCATAGTGATGTGGTGGTAGATGAAAAAGGAAATAAAATATACATGAGCCCAAGACGCGAGGCAATCACATGAATTGCACTGATTTATTTCTGGGCATGAAATTTACAAGTCCAAGTCATCCTAATTGAGTCACGCAACCTACTACGCTAGAGACTAAGTGACAATTGTGGTCAATTTTATATTTCATAGGCTCACTACTGTCATTGGTAGCTGTTGTGCCCATGTAGTCTATAGATTGTATAGAGTGGTTACATATCAAATGCAGGGTATGGAATAGGTAAACTCATGGGTGTCAGCACCCATACCCATACCTATACAGGTACAAAACCCATGGGCTTTGCCCACAGGTGTGTGCTGGAAGAGAGAGATGGTCAGGGCCAAGGCCCATTGTCTGAGGATGACTGCTCATATATAAACATGAATGCAAACACGTACAAGTGTTTGTGTTTGTGTTTGTAGGTGAACGATCAGCGAGGGAGAGGGAGAGGGTGCAGCATCATGTCCTGGTCATGAGGGGGGTGAGGAGATCGAGATACACACAGTTACGTTGTGAGGTGTCAATGAACCAAGTTACAGTAAGTCACACCGTAAGCTATCTCCTCATCCACATCCTAGCTTTCAATTGTAAGCATCATGAATGGTGAGTCAACAGCCTTATCCTCATTTTTGGACCAAGCCTCATGAACCTCCTGCAGGTTTCCCAACACGGGATCTAATCTTGTGAGAAAGGCATTGAATGCCATCTTGTCATCATAGAAATTTGCTGGATCAAGCCCCTGTAACAGCATGCACTGGCATATGCTATAAGAGGGGATATACAGGTGAGCATATAGAATATGTGCCTCTTTTCCTGATAAAGATGCTACCAGCTCATCACCCTGCTCATCTTGAATTCGAATAAAAAGGTTATAAAACCATTTCGGCTGAGTGTCCTTGGAGCTGGGAATAGAGTGAGTGCATTGTGTAGACTAACAAGTTATTCGTTACCTGGTGTAACGCAACACACAGGCATCCTCAAGATCAAAGGGAAAGAAATCAACAGTCCGGGCAATGACTTGGAAGACATTCCCAGCTAGACATGTGTGTGCCTGTTGTATGGTGATCATATCTGGATCCTCAGGCCCACGTTTTCTACTAAATGAAAGAGGTTGATGTGGGTAAGTTAAACGTCCAGAACACATACGCCATGAGGGCTCTAAGATGAGGCCAGTCTTGGTTTACCATCTCACCCAGACACGTGGTCCTTTGCTGCAGCTGCATCGTACCTTCCATATAACCAGCACAGTTCCACTTTGCTCGCACATTGTCTAAAAACCAATACTCCCCTGGATTCATGTCTCTGGCCAGAATCCTGGCATCGTCCCACATCTCACATTGAAGGACTTTTCCATACAATTCAGGTGGACACCATGTGGACCTCAGGAAATAGACCAAGGCGTTGGTTGAGTAGTCGGTGACGTATACCGTAGTTGCACCACTCGCATTGTCATATCTTTGTAGCACCTTTTGATCATAGTTCAAGGATGCAAGGGAGAGATTGTTAGGAACTCACCTCGACTGTACAATCGAAAACCCCCCAGGGGCAATGTCTGGGGAAGCTTCTGAGATGAGCAAATGGCGTCTGCCCTGTCCTGCAAGTGAATTTCTAGAGATCCACCATTCGCTCAATGCTTGACAATGCTCCAAGTCCATGGTATCATCGGGTGGCTGCCAGTATGGGGTGCCGGAAGGGGTCATGGTGTCACTTCTCATAGGTGCTCGAAGTGAATGCATAACTGGGTCATAAACAGCCCAGCACATTGTGTCACCATAGCCTGTGAGTGTGACAGCACCATTGAACAGCGTCACCTAGAGAAACATTGGATATGTAACATTCAAGGTAGGGCAGGATGAACCTTGAGCTTGCACAAGATGACAATATTGCTAGCTTGTCCCTGGGGTAGTGTTACGGTCTATGAAGGGGGTAGTCATTTTTCCTCTATTTTCTCTTGACTCTTTCGCTCGCCTTTCCTAGTCTCACTCTTCGTCACCATACATGGTTGTATTCGTAGTGGAGTCGTCCTCCACACTACCAGATATGTTCTCTCGATCTACTTCTCTTTATGTCTCACATGGCACCCCGCCCATACCCATTTAGTCTTTCTTTCCGCTTCTGTCCGCAGTCGTTCATTCAGACTTCTCACTGCAGACTGCGCCTTACTGTGCATCTCTTATATTTCATATTCATCTGCAGTCACTGCGGACTACGCTTTACTGTGCATGCTGCGCACCGCAGTATTATGACTCGTATGCTGCGCATACTTATCTCGCACGGACCAGGGGCCTACCGTATATATAGTCTCATACTTCTCGCCTGTATTTTCCCTTAAGCTAGTTCTACGCAATATAGCGTTATTCTAGTGACCTTCGAGTCTAGTGAGCCTCTTCAGGTACCTAGATAGAAGAGACCCACTGAGTCTTCGCATTGTCTCGAAGATAGGCCTTAGACCTCAGAGATCCTCGTCCCTCTTCACTCTTTCGTCCTACGTTCTTCGACCCATATCGCAGCATGCTTCGTCACCACTACGCTGTGCATTACAGGTAGCCGTTGCTCATATTTCTTTTGAAAGCAGTTGACGATGACACCGCGTGCCTGGGTAGATTGGTCGATGACAGTAAAGGATCGATGCAACTCTGAGACACAGGTCAATGATGGGTGAGGAGAGCATGCTGCCGCTAACCATTTGTCCTAGTCTTTCTTTCAGGACCAACAAAAGTCACGACACCAACGACATTGATTCATTCATCCTTTCAAAGGTGACTCAGAGGTGTAATGATGTCACTCTAAAAAAGGCTAAGTAGATAGAAAGGCCATGAGGTGTGACGACATGCCATGGTCGCATTTGTATCTGGCACCACATGTTAGCATGACTCAATAGTAGGACATAGATGACGCTCACCAGCCAGCCTCTGCCTTTTGCGTGGTCTCTTTCTTTTGATGCCATGGGGTTCACGATGATCGTCAGGGAGAGCGAATCGAACCACTTTGGGTTGTTTTTGCTGCTGAATCAAAGAGGCATCCAACGCAACCAATTCAGAAACACTCTGAATGGTCCCAGGGTTGTACCACTTGCAAGCACTTCCTATATGATAGGAAAGAGGATACAATGGTTTGTGATTCAATAATAGACTCACCTGTGTGTGTGTCGACCAATTTACCAGCATTGACTCCAGTGACGTATGTACTTGAAAACAATGCTGTGGGGAAATTGTAGTGTGATAGGATACGAGAATGGGGCACTGAGCACGTTCTTTGGATCCACCTCAACACCTTTGAGGGCAAGTAGGATCTGTTCGTGCGGACAAAGCACAATGTCATTCCTATAGGGCAGTTCTACAACAAAACAGACCAGAGCTACGCTTTGAATGACCTCAAGCAGAATGCGCTGCATGTTGTTGTGTGGAGGCCATACCATAAAGACTCTTCCTTTAATGTATCCAGAGCTGTCCTCATTGCTAAGACAGTACAGGTCTTGTATGCTGTGTTGGACTGAAAGTAGCAGTCTGGTAGCAACATTGTAGAAAGAAGATGACTTGCGTTGCGCATATACCTACACCACTTACATGAGGCTACACATCAATCTAGATAAGCCCGTGCAGGAATTCATGCAACTCGACTACCTCGCCCCTGTCAAACACATCTGATTTCTCTAGAAATCCGAGATATTGCTCCAAGTCATTCAGACCAAAATGGAGCAAGACAGTGGGAGCGATTGTGCTAGCCATGTCAAGCATTGCAGGCTGTCGAGACGTGGATCCCTGGGAAATGTAGCACGCATGGTGAGCTACCATGCCACACATTGCTATCAAGGACGTTTGTGTAGCTCTGAGGGTGATGTGAGTTGATTGTATGCAAGGGACGGTGTAGCTTACTTTGTGACTTGGGTAGGACCATCAAGCCTATAATGAGCCGACAGAGCATTTCGAGCATCCCATTGTGCATGTCATTCGTCTGGTCCACAAACCTCGACACCTCGGTGAGGTGCATGGTATCGAGGCTAAAGTAGTGACCAGCCCACACAAAGCCAGCCACTGGGTGATACGTGGCACGATGTTGCCCGGGTGGCATTATCCTAGAAAAAATGGAGATAGACAACAACAAGGATGAGGGCATACTCACAAAAGATCTCCGGGGTGAAGGTGAATGGTCTCGCACTCCAATGAACCCAAGAAATCAGATAATTTGCTTGAAAAACTGGAGACACAAGCTAGAAAACCAGAGAGTTCCTTTCTCAAATGTTTCAGCCTTGTCAAGACAATGTTCTCAAAACTGGATGTCACAATGATGAACATTCCTGCACCATCAGTATCATGGTGGGGGTAAGTCAGGGTACCTCCATGATA
Source organism: Boletus barrowsii (assembly GCA_038088775.1). Lineage (NCBI taxonomy): Eukaryota > Fungi > Basidiomycota > Agaricomycetes > Boletales > Boletaceae > Boletus > Boletus barrowsii. The sequence continues at coordinate 33,505 of JBBPJP010000081.1, read as the reverse complement.
CCCAAAGCCTGAGGGCCACATGGTCCAAGGGTCACATGAAAGTATTGGAATCGGCACATGGGCTCGTGGTTGGGCCCAACCGAGACCAAGGGTATCATCTAGCCTGCTAAAGGGGGGTAAGCATGCAATGGAACAGACAATATAAGAAGGACTTGCTTGAATGGCAAGGGAGAGGTACATTGTGGCAAGGAAAAGCCAAGAGCCACCCTCATCACATCAGTATTGGTAACATCATGAACGAATTGCTCGATGTTGGTGTGGACTTGGCAGTGTTTCAAATCCATTGCCCGCATGGCCATATCTAGAGGATTTCCATCACATGAGGGAGAGGGAATACAGGACTGGCATACCATGAGCTTTAAGAGGCATACGTGGGCTGATCATAAGATGCTCTTCTAAATTTTCAAGGGTAAAGTCGAATGAGCCAGAGTTGACAAAGTTCTTGACAAGGACAGATTTGTTGACGGACAGGGCTTCACGGGTAGCATTGAGGAGCTCAGCCTTGGATCTATCCTTGTCCAAGATGATGACGAGCGAGCTCGATGGGCCAGCCTCTGGTAACGTAGCTGTTACGATCGCCTCATTAACGGTAATGGACTTAACATTTCTTTTCTTTTTACCCCTATCTATTCTCTTTCACATGGTCACGCTTCTATTCATTTCCGCTTACCTTCTCTTCCATTTCTCTTTCATCTCCCAAACATGCCCATCACACCTGTTTGGCTATGCATACCAGTGCTGCCACATACACGCGCATCACGCATGTATTGCTGTGCTGCCACACCTCATGTATTACTCATGTTACCCAGTATCAAGGATCCTTACCATATATAGCGTAGCATAGCTTGGTCTGTGTGCACATGTACTTACCATATACATAAACCCCCAATACATCGCCAAGAGGACCTCAGTCTTGTCCTCTTGGAGTTTCCCCCTCAGGCAACTCTAGTCTTCACTTCTCATTAGTCGTCTTTTCCCTTGTTCAAGCAACTGTAATGCACAGCGTAGCGGTGACGAAGCATGCTGCGATACAGGTTGAAGAACATAGGACAAGAGAGAGACGAGGGACGAGGATCTCTGAGGACAGAGGTCTATCTTCGAGATGATGTGAAGACTCGACGGGTCTCTTCTATCTAGGTACCTGAAGAGGCTCACTAGACTTGAAGGTCACTAGAATAACGCTATATTGCGTAGAACTAGCTTAAGGGAAAATACAGGAGAGAAGTACGAGACTATATATACGGTAGGCCCCTGGTCTGTGCGAGATAGGTATGCGCAGCATAACAAGTCAGAGTACTGCGGTGCGCAGCATGCGCAGTAAAGCGTAGTCCACAGTAAGAAGTCTGAAGAAGACTGCAGACGAATATGAAATATAAATGATGCGCAGTAAGGCGCAGTCCGCAGTGAGAAGTCTGAAGAGGTGACTGCGGACAGAAGCGGAATGAAAGACTAAATAAGGGTATGGGCGGGGCGCCGTGTGAGATGTAAAGAGAAATGAATTGAGAGAACATATCTGGTAGTGTGGAGGATGACTCCACTATGAATACAACCACGTACGGCGACAATAGAGCAAGACTAGGAAAGGCAAGCGAAAGAGTCAAGGAAAAATAGCAGGAAAAACGACTACCCCCTTCGTAGACCGTAACAGCAACCTAGCACCAGCTTCACTTAAGTGTGAGTCTGGAGGTTGTTTCAGTAGTCATGTCAGCAACATACCTTGCATCCTGTGCAAGAAGATTTCTAACACCTAGACCCTTGATGGCTTTGGGGAGGAATGGCAACACTGTACGCTGCCCGCTAAACCACTCAATTGTCAGAGAGCGAATATTGACTTGAACTCCAAGGATGCCGGAAATTAGATCCACCTTTTGGGATGAGGAAGCATGGTTGGTGGGTTCCTCAACGTCAAACAGAGCTGTACCAAAGTTATAAAATAGATCATTTGGTGGGCGGTGTGATGGGTGATGGCGACGGAGTCTGGGAGAGGGAGTAGGGTCTTTGTGGAAATGATTGGTAACATGAGAGGGAAGCTGTCTGCAATGAGATGGGTATGGAACGGTGCTCGAGTAGATGACAGCTCACAAGCGCATCATGAGTTGTTGAACAGACTTGGAGTCTTCTTGTCTGGATTATAGTTGGCATTGATTTGATACATGGTACACAAACTCACATGCGTGACTCGACCACCATGTGCTTGTGATGGCTGATGGCTGAAACTTGAGGAACGAATCTTATCGGGGGGTCAAGATAAGCACTATACCGTGGGGGGAGGGTGTACAAGGGGTCCTCTCAGTATGAATTGATATCACCCTAATCATCTTCTCTGAGAGAACCAATGTCAGAGCTTTGGTGTATGGGTAGAAGAAATGAGCTTACCCACGAGAAGAGCCCTGTGGGCCTTTGTTGCGCAGCCTGTAGTAAAACAGGGAAAGGGTGGCAAAAAGGGCTGTGAAAGAAACTCACGAGTGATGGTGCTGGTGCTGGGGGTATCGAATCCCATATGGCTTGAGTGTGTCTCTGTTTCTGAAGGTCGATCAATCAAACGATGTGATGGGTAATGATGAAGTGCCCACAACTGATCTTGCTGCTTGCCATGATGGTTCTTGTGCTATGACATCTGATGATTGAATATGATGGACCATAAATCTGACTCACCTCTGAATGGTTGATTTCTGACATGGTGGTGGTTGGTGTGAAGCACAGAGTAGCGGCAATTTAGGGACAGTCACATGACAGTTGTGAATAATCCTACATGTGATTTGAGATGTTACCATATCTGGCAGCTAAATTGGGAGGTGTGACTCAATGTGCAAACATGTTGGTGTATATATTATATATAGGGTCTACTGTGAATAATTAGATTGGGAGGTATGACTCAATGTGTAAACATGTAGGTGTATGTATATAGCATGTAGGGTCTACATTGAGTCACACCATATCACTAGTCTAGCTCAACAATTTATGATCATTGCTAAGCTCGTTCACCTTGGAGAAGAGATTGAGTGCATTCTGGCAATGCTCTTCATGATGGTCTTGGATATATTGAAGGACCCCTTTCTCAGCCTTGTTTGCAGGCTTGAAGCCATGGGCGACCCACCGAAATAGTCCTCCAGGGAAAAATTGAGTGAAGGACTGCCTGGTCTCTTCTGGATGAACGGTGACATTGCCATGGCAGAGGGTGCCAGAAGGTATTAGGATTGTAGCGCCAGAAGGGAATTCGATTACGATATTGAGATTGAATAGTACAAGATGGCCACCAAGAGTTGGGTCATATGAGCCACAAGCAAAAATAGCACAGAGTCCAAATGGCAGGTTTGTATTGTCAACATGCTCCAACGTCACGACCTGGTCTCCACAGTTGAATGTTGCTGTAGGAAAGACACTGTTCGAAAAGTTGCGCTTGAGGTCTGGATGTGCTTCAAATAGCTTGGTTAAGACCTCATGATACTCCTTGAAGAGTTTAGGGGCATAGGTTGCAAAACAACCTAGGTAGTGATCAAACAAGGGGAGATGGAGAGAATGAGAGGGTGTACTACTCATAAACCCAGCTACCCTTTTAACAGCCTTGGTCCCCTTGATCTCTTCAATGATGTGGAGGTTACGTGCATTGTGATATAAGGTCTTGGGGGCCTAGATTAAGTGAGCAATGACAAGCAAGAAAGAATAGGTTAAAAAAGAACCTGTTGTCCCCCTCCATACAATACACCAAAGGAAAGGGGTACAAATTTACCCCTGTGCTCCTGTTTGCATGGTTTGGCACCCTTAGACTCGGCAGTGCAAAGAAGTTCGCTAATTTCTTTGGCAATGCCATCCCAGTCGTCACTGGAAGGTCGGCCACCAAGGATACCGATGATGCGGCCCTCCTTGTCCAGTAAAACAGTGGGTGTACTGTGCTAGATGAACAAATGAAGTGATGGAGATAGGTGCGTGACTCACTGACCATCCCACTGGATGTGTTGGAAGCCGTTTTGGAGCAGTTGGTCAAGCATCCAAACCTGGCGGATAACTGTCTTCTGGGTGTGGCTAACAAAGGCACCCCTGGCAGCGGGGAGTTTCTTTGCATTGTAGTCAATGTTGATGGGGAGGGGGTCATTTTTCTGTAGTAGAAAACTTGCGCAAGGTCTTCCTGGCATAGTTTCCTTGTAAAGCAGGCGCCTGTCATTTCGACAGGCATAGTCTCTCTCTCCCATTTGGAAGATGCGTGTGGACGCTGTGGTCCAGATTGTGGAGGTTGTTGCTCAGGTGAGGTAGATGCCTGCACCTTGTCTGTAACATCCAACTCGGTGTCCACTCTTGTGTCCTCTTGGAGGGCACAGGTGAGGTGGGCCTCAAAATTGAGGGAGGGGAAAGGAATGGCCATCACATCAATGTGCTTGAGAAAATTAGTCGAGAGTATATACAAAACGTCTGACATACCTGAGACATTGCTGTGTATCCAAGAAAATAAAGAAATGGATAAAGGAGTGGGTGGTAAATGGATAAAGGAATGTCTGGGGTTAGTAGTGGGCTGAAGGTTGTAGAAGAAGTGCATCACACAAACTCGCTTATCAACATGCTGTCATAGGGATCTAGATTTACTCGATAGTCTATCTTTAAGCCTCAAGGCCACACTTGTCATGACTCAAAGTGGATAATGATAGTGAGAAAGCAAACCTAACGTGTGATATGGGACTTAGGGACAACATATAGCATGACTCAAGGGGGAAAACTTGGTATAGAACTCAGCTACATACTAATCACCAAATAGAGCAATAACAGGGTCTAATTCAGTTATGATTGAAACAACCCTCAGACTCACACTTAAGTGAAGCTGGTGCTAGGTTGCTTGAATAAGGGAAAAGACGACTAATGAGAAGTGAAGACTAGAGTTGCCTGAGGGGGAAACTCCAAGAGGACAAGACTGAGGTCCTCTTGGTGATGTATTGGGGGTTTATATAGTAAGTACATGTGCACACAGACCAAGCTATGCTATGCTATATATGGTAAGTATTCTTGATACTGGGTAACATGAGTAATACATGAGGTGTGGCAGCACAGCAATACATGCGTGATGTGCATGTATGTGGCAGCACTGGTATGCATAGCCAAACAGGTGTGATGGGCATGTTTGGGAGATGAAAGAGAAATGGAAGAGAAGGTAAGCGGAAATGAATAGAAGTGTGACCATGTGAAAGAGAATAGATAGGGGTGAAAAGAAAAGAAACGCTAAGTCCATTACCGTTAATGAGGCGATCATAACACTTTCCCTGTCCTAAGATCAAGCATCCTGATTGATCACTGCTCTGGAGCATTGTGGAATTCGACATCGTCAGGCCATCTCATTGTGGCATGCCAGTATTGCAGCGCCCTCATGGTGGTTGGATCTGGGCGGAGTGTGTCTGGCCATTCCATGGCTTCAGGACGCGGGTTCCACCATGTTGCAATAGCGGGAATCTGGCGTTTCCGCACTGGATCCCTAGGAATCAGTCATAGGGTACTTACCTTGGGACTGAAGAGTTCTCAGAGATGATAGTGGTAGCAGATCACGAGAGATATATATTATTCAGACTCAGCAGAGTCTTATATACGCTTTGTAATGCTTACTTAATATAAGGTCACGTGACTGTAAGTATGTGTCCTTTCAACACTCCCCCTTGTCTAGTATATGGTAGATATGTAGATATAAAAGTGAGGAATATAAAGTAAATAGAAAAAATGTCCACACAGTCTAAGACGGCGAGTTGAATTCCAAACCGAGCTGGGAGTGAAACTCCTTGAACTTGTTGTGTCCAAGGTTCTTGGTGAACATATCCGCAGGGTTGTCAGTTCCTGGGATGAAGAGTAGCTCCACTTGCTTCCACAGCATCACAGCATCTCGTACAAAGTGGTAACGGATCTGGATGTGTTTGGAATGCTTTTCGGTGACTGGGTTCTGCGCAATAAGGAGCAAACCTTGATTGTCACCACAAACGGGGATGGGGCCAAGGCAATAGCCAAGTTCTTCCATCATCTAATGAATCCAAATAGCCTGGTGCGTACAGTCGCTCAAGGCCATGTACTTAGCTTCCGTAGAAGACAGAGCGGTGGTCTTTTGAAGGTGTGAGTTCCACAAGAACACACCATACACGAATTTCAGGTAAAAACCTGTTTGTGAGTGAGACGTGACTTTGTCTTGTCCCCAATCAGAGTCGGTGCAGGTGATAATGCCTTTACCAGATTTGCCATGATATACGTGAGAATAATCTCGGGTACTGAGGAGGTACCGGCATATATATAGAGCTTTATTTAGATGCTCTTCTGATGGGTTTGCAGACATGCGGGCGAGTTGGGTAACTGCATATGATATGTCAGGCCTTGTGCCAATCATAAGATACAGCAATGATCCGATGACCTGTTGGAATCGCGTCCGAAGTTTTGGTTGGACAGGTAGATCATTCTTCTCTGGGTAGTAACCCTGAGGGAGAGGGGTTTTGGTGATTTATGCGTTAGTCATACCACATCGCTCAATGACTTTGTCGAAGTATTCTCATTGGTCTATCTTAATAGTGTGACCGTCTCGACGTAAGTTCATTAGGAATTTGCGTGTTTCTCCTAAGTCACGACAGTCCCACTTCTTCATGAAGGCGGCCTTAACCTTGTCTACGAAAGGTTTGTTGGGGCTGCAGAAGATGGCATCGTCTACGTAGATAATCGCTAGGACGTGTTGGAATCCGAGGATGCTAGAGGCTGTAGAGCTAGTTATACTCCAGTCAATGTGGTACGAGACTGGTATTCACCTGTAGAGCTAGTTATACTATGTACAGGTGAGTAAGGGAATATAGTAGGGCTATGTAAAGTGGGCTTACCTCCAGTCAATGTGGTACGAGACTGGAGGAAAGACGAACGAGTGGTGCGCGTGTTAATCACGCGCTGTGTCCGTAAAAGGAAATGGATATCCACGAGGGCTGGATCTCCAACAGGACGAGCTCTTTGCCTTTGCAATAGATGAATAGGCCAGCATCTGTTTTAAGATGCGTGAAGCCAAGTTCTTTCATGGATTTGTTGAGTTCGCGCCACCAAGCTAATCCTGCTTGTTTGAGGCCATATAAGGCGCATAGTAATCTCAAGACCTTCCCTTTCAAGTGAGCGGGCATAAAGCCTTCTGGGAAGTCCATGTAGAGTTCTTCGTCCAGTTTGCCGTATAGGTAGGCGGATCGGACGTCGAGACCAGTAATATACCAGTTTTCTATTGCTGAGAGGGCGAGCATGCACCACACTGTCTCAAAGCGTACGACGGGGGAGAATATTTGATCAAAATCAATCCCTTCTACTTGGGAGAAGCCCTTGGCTACAAGCCAAGCTTTCTTTCTACCGTCTGTTTTAACATCAAAGACCCATCGATTCTTAATAATCTTTCTATTTGTGGGTCAATCCACGATTTCATAGACCTTGCGGTCCTTGAGTATTTGTAACTCATCGTGGCAGGCTTTATGCCAGAGGGTTTGCTCATCTTGTGGCAATTTCTGAATGTCGCGGTATGTCCATTCACGGTAATTCACGTTGGACCTTTCCATTTACAGTGGGAAGGCACGGCTGCAGAGGTATGAAACCAATGCGTCTCCCCCTTCCCTGGTGATGCGCTCAACGTCATCTTCCAACGGAGTTGGGGACAGAGGCAGTCCTCCAGGGACAATGGGTGAATCCAAAGGTCCAGCCAGTGCTTCTCCTACAAGTCTGCGCCAATTGGAGGTGCACTCAATGTCACGGAGCTGTCTGACCGGGTCGCGACGTTCCCCATATATGTTTCCTGGACGGAGAGGGGCACAACGTTCGCGTTGTGGTCGTTCAGGGCGAGCAGGAGGTGGTGGTGGCTGACGGCGAGGAGGGGTAACCGGAGGTGCTGGAGGTGGGGTAGGTACCCTTGGAGGGGGCGGAGTAACCGGACATGGTACTGGGCGACGAGGGGGGACATCAGGGAGGAGCGGGATCTGCGTCAAACTCGAGGTCCGGGTGTACAGATTCAGAGTCGGAAGACTCGTCATTATGGGAATGAGGTTTGGGCCGATGGTTAATCGGCTGGTGTGGCTGAGCCTTCGAGCATCTTGGAAAGAGATTCTCCTCGAAGATGGTGTGTGCCGATGTATGTAGCGTGTTGTTAGGGCGCATGAAGAGATAATTTGAATCACTACCGGCGGATACGCCCAGGTAGATCATCAATTGCAATTTTGGCTGTAATTTGCCGCCACGTGTTTCGACTGGAATGTGGACATATGCGCCACAGCCAAAGACCCAAAGATGTGAAAAAGTAGGCTTCTGGCCTGTGAGCATCTTGGCTGGCGTTTTCCAGCTCAATCAAGCGGATGGGGTGCGATTGTACACATGTAATGCGTGCATAACCGCGAACTCCCAGTAGGAATCAGGCAAGCAAGCCTGCAGTCGCATGGGTTGTGCTTTGTCCATAATAGTACAGATGAGGCGTTCTGCACACCCGTTTTGCTGATGAGCATAGGGGGTGGATTGTTGTATATGTATGCCATTATCACGCATATACTCAGTGAAGGCTTTGGAGGTGTATTCTCCCCCTGCATCAGAGCACCAGTGTTTTATAATGGCGTTGAACTGAGTACGCACATAGGCGTGGAATTGTTTGGTGGCCTTAAGGGTTTGATCCTTGGTTTTAATTAGGATTAACCAGGCCATGGATGTGAAGTCATCGTAGAAGACGACAGCATACTTGTACTTATGGTACGATTCGATTTCAAATGACTTTAGATCAGAATGAATTAACTCAAAGGGAGTGCTTGCACGCTTCTCGCTATGAGGAAAAGTACGGTTGGGCTGTTTGCCCATCTCACAGCCGGGACAGATAGGAGCTGTGGACAGAATATCAACGTCCGGAAAGTCCTTAATGTGCTTTTTGGCAGCGCAGAGCACTTCGCGTGAAGGGTGGCCTAAACAGCGATGAAGTAGTTCATAATCGACAGAGGTGAGGGACGCAAGGTCCGAGTGTGGCCGGGCGATAGGAGCCCTGAGCCAATAGAGGGTATCCCCATGCGAGTGAAAGCTGAGGATGGTGGTTCTGGAACACTTGTCGAATATGTCTATATGGTTATCATGCGTTTTGACAGTGATGCACTTGTTGGTTAGGAGTGTGCCCATTGAAATGAGTTTTACAGTGCACATTGGCATGTAAATGACTGGCGATAACCGCACGAGTCTATCCTGGAAGCGCACAATGGCAGTTCCTTGACCAACAATGTTTGCTTGGCCATTGGCCGTCTGGGAGTACCGAGGAGTGGTAAATTCCTGGTATTCGACCAGATCACTTAGGTCATGCGTGTAGTGTGTCGAAGCACCGGAGTCTAGTAGCCACATGTCAGGTGGTAGGACGTCATCAGCCCTTTGTTTTCCCTTACTATTACTGGTTTGGTTCTCACAGTTATCACACATGGAGAGAGGGAACGCAGTAGTATTAATGTCCATGGCATCTACTACAGGTATACGAACAGTATAATTACATATTTTCTGAGGTGAAAAAATCCATGCGTCAGTACCTGTGAGTGCAGGACAAAGGAAATCGGGGACTGACCAATCAAGGGCGTCGTCGAAGAAGCGCTCCACATATTCATCGACCTCCATGTCCTCACCAAGGCTCACAACATCCTCGTCGTCCGAATCGGAGACTAGCTCAACAATCCGAGGCGTTTCCATGCGCTCTATGAGAGAGGGCGTGGAGGGGCCAGCGTGGTGACGAGGGAGAGTGTGGGCACCGAAAGGGCCGTCCTCATTGAAGGCGGAGTGCTGCCGATAGTGGCGGTGGGAGGCGACGGGCTCGAGGGTGCAAACAGCCTTGGGAGAGGGAGTTGCCCCAATGCGGCGAGCAAGGGAGATGGCCTCTTGGGCCTGCGGGAAAGCAGGAGGGCCGTAGTGGGTGGCACCAATGGTGTGTGCAAGAGCACGGGGGTCGGCGATGGGCTCACTGAAGTCGGTGATGGCAGGGTCTAGGACCACGGGCTCGTGGAGGAAGTTCGTGAAGGTGAACAATGCGGAGGATGACTCGGCGGTGACAGCCGCGCGATCCTTCCGCTTCTTCTTACCTTCTTCAGAGTGTTTGCCCTGGCAATGCTTCTTCCCTTTCCCCTTCTCCTCATCCTTCTTCTCCGAAGAGTTCTCCCCCTTCTTCTGCTGCTGCTGTTGCTGCTGCTGGAAGGAGGGGTCGCCTTGGTGGCAACAGATGTTGAAGACCTTGTTTGCCTGCTGACGAGGCGGGGGGCGGTGAGTGAGGTAGTGCTGCCAAGCAGCAGTGAGGACCTTCTCCAGGTCAGGCATGGACAGGACCTTGGTCTTGGTCGGGTCGGTGTCGATGTCGGGAAAGGTGATCCCGAGCATGATTTTCCACTCGGTATAAGTGGAGGCGAGGGAGGCCTTGTTGTACTGGGCCTTGAGGGAGTCCCAAAGGGACTTTGCCATACCAGAGGAGAGGACGCGGGAGAGGATGGAGGGTTCGAGGCAGAGACGAAGGGAGCCCATGGCTCTGTCGTCGTTCTCATCCCATTTCTCCTGTGCCTCGGGCTCAGTGTCGGCGGGGCGAGTCCTGTGGTACATTCGCTGCCAGTATCCTTGGGCATGGAGGTATGCTTCCATGTCCTGGCTCCAACGTTGGTAGTTGGTGCCATTGAGCTTGGGGATGGTGGCGAGAGTGGATGTCATTGTTGATAGTAGGTTCTGTGGAGGTGACGTGTCAGCATGGTACCGATGAAGGGAGCAAGAAAGGCATTCACATTGCTGAACATCAGAGCTCTTAGAATATAGGGTGATAGCGACCCCCTACATCTAGAGTCTGGTGGCAGTTACACCTTGAGCGTTGCCGTGTCAAAGCATGTCCGGCATTTCCGCACGGGACAGCCAGTGTCCAAGGTGTTCACCTAGAGCAATGACGGTGTTTCTGCACAGTCGGAGCTTGGGGCTCATAACCTGTTGCAATAGCGGGAATCCGGCGTTTCCGCACTGGATCCCTAGGAATCGGTCATAGGGTACTTATCTTGGGACTGAAGGGTTCTCAGAGATGATAGCAGTAGCAGATCAAGAGAGATATATATTATTCAGACTCAGCAGAGTCTTATATATGCTTTGTAATGCTTACTTAATATAAGGTCACGTGACTGTAAGTACGTGTCCTTTCAACACACCAGTCCCAGAATCCATCTACGGCACCATGAGTCATAGGACCATCTTCGCCAGGAAGGATGTAGTTGGGGAGCGGTAAGACCTCTTCGCCAGGAGAGGGGAGGATGGGGTCCCAGCGGAACTCTGAGTTCCGTATGAAGTCGGTGAAGGTGAAGATAACGGGTCGTTGAGTGCCCCAATTGTCTGCTTCAGCTGCAACTCGTGCATCGTGCTCTCTCCAGATAGAAGACTCGCTTCTAGCCATGTAGACTTCGCTGTGGTCTGCGTAGACGAAGTTCCAATGAGTGGTGTTACGCACGATGCCGAAGGGGATGTTATGGTCTAGGATGTGATTTTCAGGGGCTGCGTTTGCCCAGTTAATGAGTGGATCGCCAGCATCCTGTCCGGTGAGTCCTTGTAATCCCCAACCATCAGTGGATTCAGCCTGTGAGCCCCATCCATCATCATGGACAGCCTGCGAGTCATAGGACCCATCATCGGAGGGGGAATAGACCAATATGTTTTCAGGGAGGAGGCCGACCATAGGGGTTAAATAAGAGCAGTAGCGAGGAGGGAAGGAAGAGAGAAGAGAGAAGTAAATGAAAGAAAAGAGAGCATAGAAAGGTCCATTGTCAGAGAGTTCAGTGTACATGTTAAGGAGGAGGAGGAGAGCGTAAAAGGAGGACATTTCGATGTAATGTGGTTGTGGGAGCAAGGCTCAACCAAAAGTGAATGCGCTTATATAGTGTCAAGAGCGTTGTTGACCTGGACGCACCCCCAGGCTAAAGATTGACTTCCAGGCGATCAAAAGGCAACTTGTGCGGATTCGCTGTGGTGAAGTTCTCACAGTCCACAAATAATTTAGAGAAATCGGCAGATGACATGTCCAGGGCGTGCGGCGCCAAGGGGTGGGCCCGATGGAAATCTCGAAGTGCGTCCTTTGCATGTGTGAGATTAGACTTTGGCTCCCACATACAATCAGTGTCATCATAGCCCTTCCAATGCACAAGGTACTCCAGGCGATGACCCTTGAACCTAGAATCAACCAGATAGTCAATTTCCCATTCATCATCACGATTCTCGGTTACTAGAACTGGACTGGGCCAGAAGGTGGATTGACCAGGCAATCTCTTCTTATACGGCTTTAGTCATGAGACATTGATAACAGGATGAATCCTCATGGAGGAGGGGAGTCGCAATTTAACTGCATTGGGACCCATAAGTTCAACAACTTCATAGGGTCTGAGCCATTGCTCAGAGAGCTTGCGTGAAGCGCGTGTCAAACACAAGTTTGATGTCGCCAACCAAACCTTATCCCCAACGGCGTATGCCGGGGCATCAGATTGGTGTTTATCAGCATTAAGTTTCATGCGGTCCTGAGCTGCAGATAAGTTAGATTTGACTTGTTCCAACATGTCAGCCATGCAGTCGGTAAATTCCAGGGCAGCGGGAGCTTTAGAGTTGTGTGCCTCAACTCCCATGCGTGGCTCATATGACCGTGTGACTGCGAACGGGGACTTACCCATTGCAGTGGCTTTCTTGGAATTGATAGAGAACTGGGTGATGGCAAGCCAATCAACCCATTTATCTTGTCCCTCCGAAGGGAAGAGGCGAAGGAACTGTTGTACTTCGCGATTCATACGCTCCGTTTGTCCATCCATGTGTGGGTGGAAAGCGGTGGATAATTTAGGCTTAATGCCGAGGGAGCGGCAAATGCCTGCCATAACCATACTGGCAAATTGTGGGCCCCTGTTGGAGACAATAGAAGATGGAAGACCATGATGTTTCCACACGTGGTTGAGATATAATTTAGCTGTGTCGAGGGCTGTCACAGCCTTTGTGCAGGGAATTAGCTCGACTTCCTTTGAGAACCTGTCAACTACTACTAGAATAGAATCATATCCTTGGGAGAGCAGGAGATCCGTGGTGAAGTCCGCTGATATGTGTTCCCATGGATGATCAGGGTTAGGAAGAGGGCGTAACAAGCCAGCTGGGGCTTGGTTAGATCCCTTGAAACGTTGGCATCGATCACATCGAGCGATGTAGTTCTTTACGAATGTGGCTAAACCTGGCCACCAATAACTGTGTTGCAGTAAATCTAGTGTCTTGTCTGAACCGGCATGTCCGGCCATAGGGGTGTTGTGGTGTAGCCGCACGACTTCCATGCGTAGATCTTCGTGATCAGGCACGTAGAGCCTGTGGAGCATGTCGTAAAGGAATCCATCATCCTCCATGTAGATGCCCCAATCTTTACATAACCTGTGGACATCTTCTTCTTTGAAATGGCTAGCGGCATCTGCTATTTGTTGTTTTATGTGATCCCCTTCATCAGAGAGCAGAACATGTTGTGCCCTAATCTTCTCCAGGGTCATTACCAATACTCCTTTGTTATCGTCCTCTAGGCCGATAGTATGATCTTCTCGTCAAGAGAGAGCATCTGCCTTTCCCATAGAAGCTCCGGGCTTATGAATCCATTTGAAATTGAAACACAATAAGTATTGCGCCCAACGTGCTTGTCTCCTGTTGAGATCTTGATGAGTCATGTAGAATTGCAAATTCGCATGATCATTCCAAATTTCAAATTCATGGCATGCGCCCTCTAAATAGTGGCGCCATATTTCCAGCGAACAGATGACACTAAGCATCTCTTTGTCAGCAATAGGGTAATTCCGTTCCTGCAGGGACATAGAGTGCGACGAGTAGGCAATGGGGTGCCATTTGTCATCTTTCTGTATAGATAGAACTGCTCCTGTTGCATAATCAGAAGCATCGCTTTCTAAGTGGAACTGAGCGTTATCATCTGGAAAGGCAAGGATAGGGGCCGTGGTGAAGTGATGTTTCAATGTGTCAAATGCCTCCTGCTGTTCCTGCTTCCATTCGAAAGGGTTCTCCTTCTTTGTTAGGTCATTTAGTGGTCTAGCCACTTTGGCGTAATCCTGGATGAACCTTCAATAGAAGTTAGCTAATCTGAGAAAGCTTCTAACTCCTTGGACATTCTTTGGTGTTGGCCATTCTACGATGGCCTTGACCTTCATATCATCCATCTTTATACCATCTTTTCCTACAATCATACCCAGAAATTCAACTTCTGTGACATGGAACAAGCATTTTTCTGGTTTTACGAATAGATCATTTTCTTCCAGACATCGGAGCACTTCTAACACTATTTTGTTATGCGTTTCCTGATCGTCGGTTTTTGTGAATATCATAAGGTCATCAATATAGACTACGACCATGTTGTCCATATCGGCAAAGATTTCATCCATCATTGCTTGGAATGTTCCGGGGGAGTTGCATAATCCAAAGTACATGACGAGGGGTTCGAATGCTCCTCTGAAGCATACGAAGGCTGCCTTCCATTCGTCACCATCTTTGATGTGTACGTTATTGTATCCCCATCGGAGATCCATTTTTGTAAATAGCTGTGCCCCTTTGAGCTTATCGACCAGTTGCAGGGGTAGCGGGTAATTGTTTTTAACCGTGTGCTCATTGAGGTATCAGTAATCCTGTACCATCCATTTTCGTCCATCTTTCTTTGGTACGAAGAACACAGGTGATGTTTGTGGAGACTTAGAGGGTCATATGTAACCCTTCTTGAGCTGATCATCAATGAATGCAGAAACCTCCTGTTGTTCTTCAATGGATAGAGGAATGAGCTGTCCTTTCTTTGGAACGAATGTATCTTTCATATCGATGGCGTGATCCCATGGTTTCCTGATCGGCATTCTTTCTGATTCTCCCTTGTGAAATACTTTTAGATACTTGTGGAATTCCTTTGGGACTAGTTCGTCTGTAGGTTCCTTTTTAGGGGTAGACTTATCTAAAGCCGCACGTACTGCATAAGCGAAGTAGGCGTTTTCTTCTTCTTCTTTATCTGTGTGGCATAGGAATGACTCCTTGTCCTGCAAGAAAGAGCACAACCTAGGGCAGCGTTTCATTTCAACTGTGCCCATGGTCCAGTCTATGATAGGGTTGTGCTTATTTAACCAAAAGAAGCCGAGAATGATCTGGTTCTTGCCCAGGTCTGTGATTTCGGCTGTAACACGTTCTCTGTGTCCTTGGTAGTCAATTACTACTTCTGCAGAGTGTGTGATGTTTCCAGCGGAATTCTTAGTTCCATCGACATTATACACAGGGATGGGATTGTGGAGAGGGGTCAGGGGTAACTGATGTTTCTGAGCCCATGTGTGATCAATGAATATTACGTTTGCATCGCTGTCAAGCAAAGCTTCCACGGTAATGAAACCTTTTCCGTGAGAAGGAGAGAGCCGTATGGTCATACATATCTCCTTTTGTAACTTTGTGCTTCTTACGCATGCTTCTTCCGGGATTTGGTCAATAGTGGTGGAAAGTGAATTAAGCGCAGGTGTAAAGCCCCTGCCGAGCTTCACATCGTCAACTGACAGTGAAGACCCACTTGGCATTAATATAGAAGATTTGTTGTCTGATTCCTCAGACTCTTCACCAGCCAGTGGCAGAAATCTGTTATTGTCAGTTAAATTAAATCGTACCTTTTTGACCGTATCCGTGTGAACACCCAGTTTATTCACGTGGCTTTCCCTTTTCCCTTCTTATCTTCGGCATCTTTGAGATCCCAGAAGTATGCCTTCATCTCATCATAGTTCATGCCTCGGATGTCTTGTCCTGAAGGGCAATCATCCCATGATTGGGCACCTTCTTCCTCAACATCCCTTAATTTGCGTCCTCCTCGGCGACAACCTTTTCGGTGTCCTCCACCAAGGAATTTGCAATCAGGACATTGCAACTTTGGTTTGTTACAGTTAGCTATGAAGTGGTCTCTGCCACAGTTGTAGCATTTCTTTGGCCCATTGGATGTAGAGGGCTTTCTGCCAATAGCATCTATGTCCATGGTGTTTGGATCTTTAGTGGATCTTCGGCTACTGCCGCCGTGTATGAAGCCTATTAATTGTTTCCTTGTGCCTATCTCTCGGATCTTTGTGAGATAGTTGATTACTGTGGTGGGACGAGTCCCGTCCAGTAAGACCTTGTCGATTATCGAGCGTTGCACATTGTGCTCAATGATCTCGATTAGGTGGGTGGTACCCATGCCCGTCTGTGGCTCATATCTTTGGAAGTTGATGATCCATTCATCTATGGGCATTGAGTCCGTTTGTTTGAGCTCCCTTAGCTTCTTGTGAGCCCATTCTTGTTGATTAACAGAGCAGAACAAAGCTTCGACTTTGTTCTCTAGCTCTGGCCATGTGTATGTACCGCCGTTTAGTAGGTGATCTATCCTTGTGCGAGCAAAGCCACCTGCTGTGGGACCTTCAAGGTGTGATAGCACAGCCATCACGGCTTTATTGGTGCCCGTCAGGAATATGGTGGGGTTTTCGGCGATCCATGCCTTAACCTTTGTCCACCATTCCTCGAATTTCCCTTTTGAGCCATTGTAATTTCCAGGGTCCTGGAAGATCTTGCTCATTCAGGGGGCTTGGGTGGCTACTACTGCTGGCGGAGCATTTCCTGCTTGCAACGCCGTTACTTGTCCTTGTAGTGCAGCTATTTGCATGTGATAGTTGTTTAGGATGACAATGCTACTGTTGTGTTCGTTCGTGAACCAGTCAAACATTGCTAAGAGTTCTTGTGTTACTGTAGGGCTTATCCCATTGCCATTTAGGTTCTGTTTGAACACTCCTCCGTCGAAACCCGTAGACATGATTGATTAAATCTAGATACGAGGGGGTAGAGGGGGGTTTGGCGCTGCTAGGCGACGTATCCTAGGCGCTGCCGTATGTGGTGCTAAGCGAGGTCGTCTGACTACTACGAAGCACTTGTCCTTGGGCCTGAGGCTGTTACACCAGTGGAGTTCATCTTCTCCTGGCCACAAGTCCCTTGTCTTTGCCTCTCTAATCCTAGTGGCTGCTGGCCACTCTCTCCTTTGTCTAGGTCTGCGGACTTGATACGGGGTGGGCTCCCGTTCCCTAATCCGTTCTCTCCTAACTTGGTCCACTAGCCCTTCTATGAGCCAAGTGACTACTCTCTCCGGCACGAATAACGGCACTAACTCCTGCGGGATCAGAGGTTGCTCTGGTGGGTTGTAATCATTGGGGTCGTACTCCTCGTCTTGGTTGACTGAGGGGGCGGGGAGAGCGACTGGCACTTCCTGTAGACTCTTGTAGTCCGAAAGGACGAGAGATGATGGGGATTGGCTGCCTGGCTCCTGCGCTTGTCCGTAATGCGCCGGCCCTGCCTCCGCTTCTACTACTAGTGTGGGAGGGTAAACTAAATGTAATGACCCGTTTTCTTCTTGGATCGACCCAAACCACTCCCTTATTTCTGATACGCCCCCGTTGGGTACAAGCGATGATTCTTCTACTGATGTGACGTAAGAAGGAGGAGCAGACACTAAAAAGATATCTTGAGCTCCGTAGAATTTGCTGTACCTTCCTAAACATACTGGAGGGTGCGAGTGAAACTTGAGAGTATGGTGGGTGGTAGGAAACTTCATGGTGTGCTTCAGTGATCTATGTCAATAGTCATCCACAAGCAAGGTAGCGAGATAAGAATAGTCTTGTCCTAGTGAAACAACCCTCAGACTTACACTTAAGTGAAGCTGGTGCTAGGTTGCTTGAACAAGGGAAAAGACGACTAATGAGAAGTGAAGACTAGAGTTGCCTGAGGGGGAAACTCCAAGAGGACAAGACTGAGGTCCTCTTGGCGATGTATTGGGAGTTTATATAGTAAGTACATGTGTGCACAGACCAAGCTATGCTATGCTATATATGGTAAGTATCCTTGGTACTGGGTAACATGAGTAATATGTACATGAGGTGTGGCAGCACAGCAATACATGCATGATGTGCATGTATGTGGCAGCACTGGTATGCATAGCCAAACAGGTGTGATGGGCATGTTTGGGAGATGAAAGAGAATTGGAAGAGAAGGTAAGCAGAAATGAATAGAAGCATGACCATGTGAAAGAGAATAGATAGGGGTGAAAAAGAAAAGAAACGCTAAGTCCATTACCGTTAACGAGGCGATTGTAACAACGATGAAAAAGAAGAGTCCTCGCATGTAGACGGAGTGAGGGGGAGGGATGTGACCAAAAGTTACTCAGTCCCAAAGCAACAGGAAAGATGGGGGGTGAAGGGTTGAACAGGTGGTAGAGAAGGTATCACCCTGCCCTCACGTGCCAAGTGTGACTCATTGTGGGCAGAGTGGGGGACAAAAGGGCATGACTAACAGACACCCTGCCCTCACGTGCCAAGTGTGGCCCGTTATGGACAAGATGGGGGTGAAAAAGCGAAAAAGACACCCTACCCTCGCGTGCCAAGTGTGGCCCGTTGTGGGTAGGATGTAGGGTGAAGAAAAGTGAAAAGAAAACACCCTACCCTTGTGTGCCAAGTGTGGCCCATTGTGGGTAGGATGTAGGGTGAAAGGAAGCAAAAGGGATCACCCTGCCCTCACGTGCCAAGTGTGGCCCATTGTGGGTAGGATGTAGGGTGAAAGGAAGCAAAAGGGATCACCTTGCCCTCGTGTGCCAAGTGTGGCCTGTTGTGGGTAGGATGTAGGGTGAAAGGAAGCAAAAGGGATCACCCTGCCTTCGCGTGCCAAGTGTGGCCCATTATGGACAAGGTGGGGGTGAAAGAAAAGCAAAAAAGACACCCTACCCTCGCGTGCCAAGTGTGACCTGTTGTGGGTAGGGTGGGAAATGAAAAAAGCGAAAAGAAAACACCCTACCCTTGTGTGCCAAGTGTGGCTCGTTGTGGGTAGGATGTAGGGGGAAAGGAAGCAAAAGGGATCACCCTGCCCTCATGTGCCAAGTGTGGCCCGTTGTGGGCAGGATGTAGGGTGAAAAAAAGCGAAAAAGACACCTGACCCTCGCATGCCAAGTGTGGGTCATTGTGGGTAGGGTGGGCAATGAAAAAAAGCGAAAAGAAAACACCCTACCCTTGCGTGCCAAGTGTGGCTCGTTGTGGGTAGGGTGGGCAATGAAAGAAAGTGAAAAGAAAACACCCTACCCTTGTGTGCCAAGTGGAGCAAGCTCAGAGCTACATGGGGGTAGCTGAAAGAAATTGCCAGTGCTAATGACCTGAGCGTAGTACATCAGCAGGATGAAATGTTTGAGAATGGATATGTGTACCTGGATACCTCCAAAGGGTCATTCAACATGGCGAATACGGCGTGCGACTGCATCAATGAGATCCAACAACCTTGTGTCAACCATGGAGACTGGGGAGTAAAGCTGATTAGGAGACTCACAGCAATATGGGGGACATATATTCATCAAGTCAGAGTGCGTCGACCTCTATCCATCGATAATGTATAGTGGGGGAGTGCTGGGCCTTTTCCACAGCTTTCTCAATCATCATGAATGGGTTGTGAAAACCAGCCCATGAATGAATGGTTTGACCTGAACAAGGGTGGGTTTGAGCAGGAAAGGGTCGTGACAATGCTTACCCTCTATTACTGGAGCAGCCATACCAGTGCTAGCCGTGACAGCCACTCTAGGACAATACCCATGCTTGTAACTAAGGGCTTGATAGATTCGTAAAAGAAGGTGGGTTTTCCCAGTCCCTACATGGATATAGTTGAATCACAGCAACTCCGCAGATGAGTCACGCACCTGCTGCCCCTGTGATATATAGACTATCGCCATTGAGAGCAAGACGCAACACGTCGAGTTGTTCTCCGTTGAGGTCATCCAAGGACGGCTCAAGTATAACATTGGTGTGTAAGGCTTGACAGATGTGCTGAAGGCATTTCTGACATGACTTGAGTGATCCCAACATGTACATCTGCTCTGTTTGAATGGGCTGCATGGCTTCTCGGATTTCTTGCCTCATCTGCTCCAGATTTGGCACATCTATTTCACAATCCATCTCGTGTTGGAAAGTTCTATGAAAGATTGAGTGATGAAGGAAAGGGGTTGACTTAAAAAGCTCCTGGGTAACCAAATGTGTACAAATAAAACTGAGTAATGACAAAGATCGAAAACAAGGCAATGACCTCGGAAATATGATAAATCAGCTAAGGGATTCAACCAGCTATGACAGTAACCACCATGTCCAGCAAACTCATCTGCCCATACTGCTTTGATGCATTCAAAGATGATGGGAAGATACAGCTCGAAAGACATGTCAAGAGTAAACATAATGAGGAGAAAAAGCTCCATCTATATACATTTGGTATGGAATTGAAGTGACCAAGCAACAGCTACATGCTGATAGAGAAAGCAGGGCAGGGATGGACACTGAAGGAAAAGGAGGAACGGTTCAAGTGTCCACTATGCAACTTTAGTGGCTTGCCGTGGGACTTGCTTGTGCACTATGAGGAAATGCATACCCATCCAGGTGAGCTCTATGTTGTCTATGCTGGTCATGCTTAATAGACTGATCCACACAGCAAGAGTCAACTTGACAATGTCATGCCATCTGAGTCACGACCATGTTTCAAAAGTCACGCTGAACGTGTGACTATCTATTAAAACACTGTGAGAAGGAGATAATGAAGAGAGTAAAGTTTGGAATGGTATCAGGTGAATGCGCAGGCTCTGTCATCCATTCCAAAAAGCGAGACATGGTGTGTGAAAGAGGGGGAACGAGGGACAACATGGTAGAAACTTTGGTGAGAAATAGACGAGAGGGATTGTCGTAAATATAAATCAATGTGATGATGGTGGGGATCAAGTGTGGGATATCGGGGTGTGGACAATGCTCAGGAAGAAGTTGGTCGCCCTTCTTAATACCAGGGTGGTTACAGGGTGCTTGAAATGGGATCCAACAACGAAAACATGATGGCCAAAATATGTTTTCTTCCCTCCTCTTGGCACAAAGGCTGGACAAGAGCGTGTTGAAAAGATACATATGGGCATGTGTGTGTGGTCCTATGTGAGATTCGCCGAGAACCCAACAGTCAGCACAACCCATGGCGGTGATACGAGAAATAATGGCTTGGAGAGCCTCCAGATCATGCGATCCCCTATCATATGCTTGATCAATAGCCTGTGCATTACTTTCATTCGAAATGGATGGGGGTATGGGTTGCTTGAGAGGTGGAAGGTCGAACCGAAGAGGCAGTGGGACTGATAGCTCCTTTGACTAAATGGACTTAGTGAGGAAGGGAGGAAAAGTGATTCGATTATACCTCAGAAAGGGTCTCGCATTGATCACACCAGATGTTTTCAAGAGACGATGCACAGGAATGCACACTTGTGTCAAACTGGTGGAACATCAGGCGGCGACATAGGTTTGTTTGAAGGAATAGAGACATGGAACGTTTTCCACAATGATCAGGGCCATCGACTGGAGGTGAGGGGGGTGGAATACTCCATATGGTAAAGGACTGAGACGCAAGACCATCTTGACCAAGCTGTCCAGTTTCTTGAAGAAAGGACAGCATCTCCTTTGGTTCCACGATGATGGCATATCAAACGCTAGGAAAATCAATGCCTTCACCAAAGCAGATGGTCGCAGCAACCCAGGGTGTTTCTCCAACACGCCAAGCCATAAATCGACATGACTTTTCTTCCTTGTTCTTCTGTTCATCAGCCAGGATACGACTGGTGTATGCAGGATGGAAAGTATCTGTGAAATCTCGAGCGTGAAAGCGATACTGGTGGTGTAAATCACCCCTTGTTCATGGGGAAGAAGGGTTATGGAATGAAAGACCTCAATGGTCTTGTCAATGACACATGACTCATCAACATGGAAGATGCGGTATCCAACATTTGGGCGGGAGATTGGGGCATGGATGATGCGAAGAAGTAAAGGGTCAATCATCATTGCCTCACAAAGTGCTGTGATCGAGTGGGTAGGCATTGTTGCAGTGAGAAACGTGATGGGCTTCTTCAGTTGTGTGAGCAAGTGAAACAGTTTGAAGCAAGGACGATAGGAATCAGAGATGAAAACATGATGGGCTTTGTCCAAGAAAACATGACAGAGGCACTCAGCATTAGCCTTTGCCCAGTTGAAAAAGTATGCAGTACCTGCTTCGTGAGCAGGAACAATGACCAACTGAGCTTCAAAAGGGTTGATGTCATGCGTCCATTTACCACCAGAAATGGGGTAGGCAGCCAATCTATGACACATATCCTCTGTCAAGGCAATGAAGGGGGTCACAATGAGAAACAAACTGGAAGGGTGTAAAAGGGGGGCAGCAAAAAATGCCAAACTCTTTCTGCTTCCAGTGGGCATGATGGCGAGGACATGGTCATTGGTTAAACAGCTTTGTACTAGCTCAGCTTGGTAATTGGACGTAAATGTAACACCCTCTGAGCCAGGAAACAGTGTACGAATCGACGATGCCAGGTGGGGGTGAACAACAAGGGGAGGGAGTTGCTGGGAAGCAGGTGGGGATGAAGCCAGAAAAGCGGTGTTGATGTATGACACAAGGTTTGAACCTACGCCTTGCAAGATGCTCGTCCAATGGGGGAGTACGGTATGGTAAAAATCTTGGATTCCTTCGCGAGTCACCTGTTGAATAGAAGATGACAGAGGTAACTTGAAAGAGTCCAATAGTTGAGCAGCATGGTCCATTTCCATTGTAGGATGTGCATCAACAGTAGCATGGGGGTCAGAGGATGCTAAGCAAGAATGCCATTTGGTGGAGACATGCTGCATGGAGCGAACAGCTGTGTGGGATATCGCAGAGAGGGCATTGGTACCTTGGATTCCATAATGAGCATCAGCAATGACGGGCAAGTGCCCAAACTGGGTGTGGATCGCAAATAGGTCATGGTCATCTTCGTCAGGTGTACCAAAATCCGTATGAGTGAGGGAGCAGAGCATCAAGCACATGACTTGACGATAGGCCCTGAGACCCAATGACAGCACAAGGTATTTTTCAGTATAGCTTTGAAGAATAAGCGAAAATCCTCTACTGTTGAGCACAGTGCCATGGTGGACAAAAAGGTAGCTGAGATATGATTGGGCTTTGGGAAGTTCCATGACATAGTATGAGAGTCTGGCAGCGACAGGGTAGAGCACACTCAGTGTAAAGAGGATCAGGCGAGAGATGGAATGGCATGGGGTACGGACGATGAGTCGACCATGACCTTGGATATGCTGAGTCTTGACGTATGTTGTCACAATGGAAAGCATGCCATTTAGGACAAAAACATGATGATCACCTTGTCCATGAATGGTATACTTCAGGTGATCACATTCTGTACCTCGAGCACCTCCACCCCATGTCAGGGTTATGGCATAGTACATGGCGGAAATGAGCTGATCAAGATCAGTAATCCATCACCAAATCTCAGCTAGAGTACAGTTTAGTGGGATGGGGGGTAGCAGGGGGTGTGTGACTCACATGTGTGTGATACCAGGGTGCCATGACTCTTTGTAAAATATGGACCATTGAGTGTCATTTTCTCCAGTAATCAATGAAAAAATGTTGCTAGTCCATTCGAGTCTTGGGAGATGATGGAGGTACCAGGCAGGTTCTTTTGAGGGCGATCAATGAACCACATATCTGGTTTATCAGGGTTTAACCGAGAGTAAATGTACTCCATGACGTCTGAAAAGTCCAGGCCTAGCGTAAGCTTTGCAATCAATGCCTCCATCTCATCTTTGACCAACCCCACAGATTTTCGAAGATGCTCAATAGTCAGGGGGTGACCATCGACTGATAACACGCTCATGTCATGGTTCCAAATGAACTGCGGCAATCCAGGTTCTGCGTAAGCCAGCGTGCTCAAAAGAGCATGTTTTTGTCGCAAATATGTAAAAAGGGTAGGCTTGGTATCAGTTATCAAAGGTTTGACATGAACCTCGTATGCTCTATACCATGGGGTTAGAATGAGACACATATATGCAGGAAAACATACCTGAACGTGTCGCCATCATAAAGTGGGGCCTTGATGAAGATCTTTGGATATTGCTCGAGTTCGTGATAGCAGGTGGATGCGTGTAAATAAGTATTTACATGCAGGTGGTATTACGGGTGGAGGCGATGTGGAAAAGGAGAGAGATGTTGGGGGAAAGCGCGTAGTGCTTACTAGCCCAGAACGGAAACCAAGACCTGCCAGGTATGAAGTGAGCTGTGATCCCGAGAGTTAGGAAGTGGATGACAACGCATGGGGCGATGCGACATACCCAGTAAGTAGGAGGAATCTGGTGGTACTAACGGCGCACGGGGGGAATGGTAAAATGTAGGAAAGCCTTGTGAATTATGGGCTTTGATTGGAGGAAAGGGGCGAGAATTTGGGCATGCTTGCGGAGGTAGATGAGGAAGGCATTGCTTGCCCAGCAGCCCTTAACTTTTACGACTTCGAATGGGACATTGCGGAGGAGGTATTTGAGGGTTGAGCCAATGCAAATGCTGTGGCCTTTTAAGGAAGGGATACTGGCATTTTTTGCCGCTTTGTCGAGCATTTTGAGAAATGTTCATCGGGTAAGAGGACGGTGACTGTTTTTGACCTGGTACGCAAATAAGTGGGCGCTGTTGGGAGGGTCGTTGATGAGGAAGTGATGAACAAGTGCAGCATGCAGATCTGCTAGGCCATCTTGTTTTGCCCAGTTGACATCTTCACCTCCAGTGGAGGTTTTGGTGCGAGGGATGCGAAAGTTGGTGACTTCGAAGCCATTTCGGTCGCGTAAGGTGCTCATGTGGTCTTGCGTGATGTGGGTCAAGGGATTGAAAGCATTCAGGTTGTTCACTGTGAATTTACCCATGCGGGAGGTGGCGAAAAAGGTAGTTGTAAGGCACATGAAGACCACAGCATCAATCGGGTCTGAGAGGGTGAGTTGTCCGCGAAGTTTCGTGATGATGTCGACGGTGTATGGCTCACGGGGAGGACATTTGGAGGAGGCTGGGGCAAGGAGCTTTGCTGCCTTGAGGAGGGCCTCCATCTGATCACCATTAAATGACCAGGGTAGACCGTGGATTGTGTGCCATGCGTGAACAGCGCTTAAGTAATTTGTGACCGTGCTACCCGCATAGGTCCCCGCTAGAGTGGAAATGAAGGTGGATATGATTTCGTTGGATGCCGGGGCACGGTGGTCTTCGGGAATGTTCTTGAGGTCACAGAAAGTGTGGTAGACGAGGAGGCCAGATCCATAGGTTTCCTTTGTAGATTCCGCCCATGCGTGACTGATCACAGCGTAGATCCACTGCGCGTCTGCAGGGGCAAGCAGGAGGGATGTGTTACGGGTGGTCATGGGTTGCCAATGGATGAGGCTGTCTTTGGCGAGGCATTGTGGGCAAAGATGTTGTGGGAAGAGGGGGATTGCATTATCTGGAGGGGGGAGATGGACGGGTGCAGGGGGGAGAATGATGGGTGCGGAGCGGGGTGGGATTAAAGGGGGGAAGAGCTATAGGGTTTAAGTAGGTGTATTGGAGTATAGTTAGAGGGGGATATTACCTCGAGTGATTGCCAACTGGATGCATGTGGATCGGGAATTGCTACTGGGCCCTGGTTGGGGGACGGAGAGTGGTTGGATCATCTAAGTTGGCAATGAAGGGTTCGAGCTCTTGGGAAATGGGGAAGGGAGGAATGAGGAGATGTGTGGGGGGTAAATTCTGCGCGAAAGATCATCTGCGGGGTTGGCAGCGCTAGGAATATATTGGGGGTGGGCTGTGCACTTGGCAAGAGCCAGGGCGGAATGTATGCGCTTGAAGACGTTGTTTGTGGGTCTGTTGCGGCTGCGACCTTTCCGCCATCCTTCAATGACTCCTTGGTTGTCTTCAAATAGTTTGAAATGAAGGTTGGTGGCACTGGAGTGAAGGATGGCTCGGATGAGGAGTTCGAATCCCACGCTTTCTGCCCAGCCGATGTTGTGACCGCCATTGCGCCAGCCTGGTTGGAGGGTCCATGCCCGCCAATGGCCATTAAGGTGAATGCCGATTCTGGTGGATGAGCTGGCATCAGAGAAAGCGTCGAGGGTGGTGATTGGGAAAGGTGTTGGGATTGGGGAAGGTGTGGGTTGAGAGCGGCAAGCCAGCCACCAGTGGAGGTCGGTTTGCGTGTCACGTGGTGGGGTTTGAGGCAGGAACATTTTTTTCCCAAAATAGTTAGCATTGCCTCGAGGTTGATTAGATAGGGCCGACCCGCTGGGAAGATAAGGGCAGCATGGGTAAGTTTTCCGAGTAGTTTCTGAACTTCGTTCAGGGTATGTGTGCGACAAGTCAGCCATTCTTGGATGGCAGCAATGTATTTTAGGCGCTTGGGTTCAGCTAGATGTACTGTGTGATCAGTGAGATTCCAGGTGAACCCTATGAAAGTGGGTTGATTGGAGAATGGGATATCTTTGGATAGTTCCCAGGGTATACGTAGGTCGTTGGAAATGCAGTCAATGTCACTTATGTTGTAGCAGAAATCATGATCTGTGGGCCCTCCATTGGAGGCAATTCACTTAGCGACCCTGGATCGGTGTTGGTTGTAAGACACTAGGTGGGATTTTGGTATACGAAGGAAGAGATGGTCGTCAACCCATCTGAGAATGGGGCCAATGCCCGCGAAACACATTATGTCAGTGCCAGCACTGCCAACATTGCCATAAATGCCACCAGAGCGTCCAAAGCCGAAACAGGTAGATGTGTCAACAGTGAATTCAGATTCAGAAAGTCGTACTATAAGTGCATGCCATTGGGATGGGTGGAGGGGTATGGTCCTGTAGGCTTCTGCGACATCACGCACGGCACCCTGTGAACCTGGGGGTAAGTTGGAAAGTACTAGGGTTACTATATTGAATGTACTGTAGAATGAGGGGAAATTGTTGGGTTCGACAAGTGAGTTAATGGAGGGAATACTATTGGAGGGGAAAGAGGAGAAGGACAGGTTCTGGATGAGCCGAAATTTTCCTGACTTGCCCGGCTTGGGAACAAGGGAAAGGGGAGAGGTTTGGAAGGGACCAAGGTTTTCTTCTATTTCGTGGCCCAAAAATGGGCTGAGATACCTACCCTTGGCAAACTCTTTATTTACGATGTCTTCGAATATTTGCTGGTGTTCAATGATTGAGGGATTATTTGGAGGGGAAAAAGATTGGGCAAGGGGGGGTACGTTCACCGAAAAGCCAACGTACAGCCCATTGTATATACTGGGGTATCGGTATGTAAGGCCTGCCATGTCAAGCCATTTTTTCCAAGCTTCCGGGTTATACGGAGTTAGGGCTCAGGTGCATCTGAGCTCGATGGCATGTTTGAGTGCCATGGCCGGCACTTCCACATCCAGAGCATTGATGCTTAGTGGATTTGTGGGCAAAGGTACAACCTCTGGGTTTCTGCCAGTTGCTGCAGAGAATGTTGCCACTGTTGTCGACGAGGCGGCCATCTGAGCTGCATTGCACATGCGCTGGGGATCTATCCCAGAGGTTGGGTTCATTGCAAATGTGGACAAGGTGGGGGTGGCGGCTGAGAGATTTGGGACAGGCCAACTTGGTAGATTCGGTGGTAGATGGTTTGCGGTGTTGCTTGGTCAGGTTAGAGCAGGGTGGGGTGGTTTGGGAAATGCTGGGCTGCCGAAAGCAATTTCAGGGCAGAGACAGGGAGTGGGAGTTTCGGCGACAGTCCCTCATGCTGCTTGCACCAGCTTGTTGGGACTGGGGGTGGCGCAAACATCTAGTGCGACTCGGGAAGAGAAGAGGGCTCTGGGACGAGGCTGCCACTTCCAGCTGGTTGTGGAAGGGAAAGGTGGGAGCCAAAGGCAGTGGGGATGGGTCCATGACACCAATTGGAAGGGATCCAAAGGCGGTGGGGAAGAGTCCGCAGCACCGATTGGGGTGGGGGGGGGTGGAAGCAGGCATAGAGTGTGGGGGAAGATGTCGGAAAATTTTTGATTAGCAAAGTTCAAGACTTAGCACGAAGGGACTGACCTTTCGGATGGCCTTGGCTTGGATGCTAGAATTGATCTCGAACGAGATGGTGTTCATTAGAGTCTCGTTTATGAGCGAGATGTTGAACACGGTCCCCGGATTACTCTTAAGGTCGTCATGCCAGCGACAGCGGATGCGGGAAGCATAGTGGAGTGCAATGAGATTGCCATTCTCGTTGTTGCAGATGGGGTGGTTCTCGATATTCCAGAAGAACTTCGCAAGGGCATTGATGTGCTTGTCTGGCCACCCAGCTTGGGTTATATTCTTCAGGAATACATTCTTCGCCTGTAGAAATTCGCTGAAGGAGAGCTCATGGTCAGCCCGCGCATTGCGGGAAGCTCTGACAGCAGCAACTGGGCGAAGGGCGAGAACATCATGGGCGGTGGTGATACCGTAGGTGTCCTCAGCTTAGGATCTGTGGTTCCATAACGCTTCGGCGCAGCCTTACAGAGAAAAGTACCACAACTCAATGTATTCAAAAACAGTGATTTTTTGAATGGCATACTGAGAAGGTCTGGGGGCGACGATGCTCGGTGGGAGTTGGTCTTCGTTGAAGTCACTGATTTTTGGTTTCTTCTTCTCAGCCTCCTTCCGTTCTCTTTCAGCTTCAGCTTCCTGTGCTTGCCGGTCTTCCTCTTCTCTCTGGTTTTGCTCGAGCTGGATGCGCTCAGCCTCCCTGGGCTGCACCTCCTGCTCAGCATTCCAGGCCTCGGCTCGCTGGTTGTGCTCAATTTGCCAGTAAGATGCGAGACGTTCAACAGCTTGGTCTATGTCCTCGTTGTGGGCAGCCATTAGTGCTTCGCATACTGGGTGGTACACGTTGGCCATAAAGTCCGGGTGAACTTTGAGAGCGGGGTTGGCCATGATAGGAGATTAATATGTTCACAGATAGAATAGTGGTAAGGGCTAATAAATGAGTGTAGAGATGCAGTGAAGCAGCGAGGATGAGAGAGGTGAGGACGAGCGACAAATGGTGGCACGGAAGAAAAAGAGTGCCGCCCAACCCTGCTCGTCCGAAGACTTAACACTCTGACTCCGTTCGTACCTCATTACGTCAGAGTATCACAATCTCTCGGACTGTAGCAGCCCTTAGATACCATTGAATGGAAGATATGTTTGGGGGAATGGCAGAGGCCCTCATTATATTACCAGCATTATCTCTTAGATGATAGCTCAGCAGGAAGAGGGTGAGTAAATCCCTCTTGTCATTCAAGAGTGTGTCGTGACTCAGATGTGTCAATAAGGAAAGAATAACGGAGTGGATCTGGTCTTGGATTTGAGAGGAGTCATTGCCAGAGAGCATGTCCCGTAAGGATGCAAGGTTGGCAGTATGTTCTGGGTGAAAAGGGACAGGAAATGCAGGGATGGGCTTTGCAGCGTGACTCAAGAGAAAGACGAGAAATAGGCCCATGAAGTGTGAATACTTTTTCAACATATCAGTCTCTTGAAGAAGTTTGAATGGTTGCAAGCCCATTTCTCCAGTAGACAAGATGGCGCATGCTGTAAGGATAGGAAGGGAGGCAATGAGGGGGGAGATCAGGCCGTAGTAATATTCCACAGCAAGGATGAGCGCATGGTAGATAGAACCATTGTCTTAGGGTGGAGAGACGGTATGCCGAAGGTATGAAATGTTGACTCCATCCAGCAGCTGATCCCAGCCAACTTGTGCATAGACAGTGCCTTTTGCACATTCATTCAAAGATGGCTGAAAGACGTTGTTGACAGTATACAGGCTACCAGTGATCAACTGTGCCTTGATTTCATCAACAAAGCTGCCTAGGGTGGATGGGGGGGCATAGGTAACTTCAACGAATTGACGAAGGTGGGACTGGATACCTAGGGGATGGGCTTTGACAAGAGCATATGATCTCTCCTTCAGAGAGATGTTGCTATGGTGTTGTAGACAATGTTCATTGAACCGCCTCTTGTCTGGAAAAACAGCAGCAGTCGTACAACCAGCAATCGAGCACTTGAACGCATCCACAACTGAAATCCCAGGAATTGGGGATATGGGCCCAGGAAACATGCTTTTAATCTGGTCGGCATGTAGACAAAGGAACATGTTTGTCAGGTCCTGTTTGGAGGGAACCTTGGACCTCAGATACAGTGGTTGCTTGTGATATTGAATGACATGGAAATGTGCCGTTGTATAGGGTATAGGGGTAGCACACAAAAGGCATATGGTGAGGTGATAGGTAGGGTCTACGGATAGTGAAAAGACTAGAAGCTGGTCTAATATAGAGGGTTCTGGGGGTTTGGGGGATAGATCTGTCATGGTAACGTCTTGGTTGGTAGCCGCTGCAGAGGAGAAATGGAGCAAGGGAGATATAGGGCCGTTGATGGGTTCAACAATCATTGGTGGACCAGTGATGGCATCGTCTGTCACATCATTGCCCATCTGAGCCTAAACAACCAGTAGAGTCAAGTTGAAGTTTGAAAAGTAATGGGAGGATTGCCCACCTCGACGTCCAAGGATCGAGGTAGTGGTTGAGTCACAGTATACTCATTGGGCTCTGTTGCCAGGTGTGGAGGGTCTTGTTGGTGAGAAGTGGTGCCAGCTGGGTGAGTCACGAGAGAATCAGCGAGAGAGGTTGACATCTCTATATCGTGTGATGTCAATGGGGTGCTAGCCATGGCTCCGAAATCAATGTCTTGTGGATCCTAAGGAAATATTAACAACGTCATGTCGGATAGACATAGGTGCTTACCAGGATTGATACAGGAACGTCATCTGGGTATGCATTGGGGTCGTTGGGGTGGGGAGTTTTGCGACAGAGCATGTATATCTTCTGGAAACTTGCGCGAGCATGACCTATATTACCGCAAGGGCACTGTATCTTGCCCAAGGTAGCATCACGGTGAACGCTCAATGTTTGCCCTGATGGAAAATGAATGTATATATCAAAAAAGAGCACATATAGGGTACTGTTATGGTCTATAAAGGGGGTAGTCATTTTTCCACTTATTTTGTTAACTCTTTTGCTCGCCTTTCCTAGTCTCGCTCTATCGTTACTGCACACGGTTGTATTCATAGTGGAGTCGTCCTCCACACTACCAGATATGTTCTCTCGATCTGTTTCCCTTTATGTCTCACATGGCACCCCGCCTATACCTTACTTAGACTTTCTTTCCGTTTCCATCCGCAGTCACTTATTCTGACTTCTCACTGTGGACTGCGCTTTACTGCGCACTATTCCTTCTGACTTGGTGTCCGCAGTCTTTGTTCTGACTTCATACTGTGGACTACGCTTTACTGCGCTTGCTGTGCACTGCAGTATTCTGACTCATTATGCTGCGCATACATACCTCGCACGGACCAAGGGCCTACCGTATAAATAGTCTCGTACTTCTTGACTTGTATTTCCCTTTAAGCTAGTGCTACGCAATATAGCGTTATTCTAGTGACCTTCGAGTCTAGTGAGCCTCTTCAGGTACCTAGATAGAAGAGACCCGTCGAGTCTTTGCATCGTCTCGAAGATAGACCTCCGTCCTCAGAGATCCTCATCCCTCGTCTCTCTTTTGTCCTACATTCTTTGACCCGTATCGCAGCACGCTCCGTCACCTCTACACTGTGCGTTACAAAAGAACTAGCTTTTCCCCTTGTCCCTACTTTCACGTAGAGGACACACCCACCATCCATGATATCTCGACCTGGCAGATTCCGAGCACCCTCCAACTCCCCACCTCCCACCGTGTCTACTCTGTGTTCCTCCCCGCTTCCTAGACTTCACCTTCTCCCCGACGACCATCCCTTTCATCTTACACTCCCGGATTGATTCTCTTCCTCTGAGAGACTCTCCGAGTACCGGGAACGTCAATGGGTTCTTGCTGAGATCAACCGAAGCCAAGGCTGGACCACCGACGCCCTTCCTTCTGTCTCTGAATTAGCTGCCATCCCCCCTATCCCTCTCCTTACCGCACCCGACTCTCCAATCGTTCCTCACAAGGAACCCTCTGTCGTATATCATGACCCTGACCCGGAACCGACTGGCCTACAGGACATTGACATTGACCCGGCTCCAGAAGACAATATGGTATCAGAAATAAAGGCCGGCCTTCCCAAGGACTTTTCCGGGGAGGCAGAGGATGCCAACAGATGGCTCCTATCAATGAACGCCTACTTCTTAATCAACAACAAGCTCTTCTCCAAAACCACTAAGTCCCTCACTTTTCTTAACAAGATTAGCAAGGGCCAGGGAAAGACTTTTGCAGAAGGATGGCTAATGAAACTGGCAAACCCTCACCTGCCAGACGAGTTAAAGACCTTCAAAACTATTACAGACGCATTCGAGACTGCCTTCTCCCCCTACGATGTAGCCGCTAAAGCAAGGATTGACCTCTCAAAGCTGAAGCAGACTTCCGGAAGAGATACCGAGGGATCGTGGAGTGATGGGTTCACAATGTACGCTTCGCAATTCCAATTACTCACTGAGAAGTCCGGCATCACCGACCCCAACGCGCTCATTGAGTGGTTCATCCATGGACTTACAGTGACTCCAAAAACCGTTGCAATAACTAACCCTAATGCGGTGCGCGAAGCGCACCGCAACCACCTGTGGGAACATCGCTTAGCCTTGGTGGGATGAAATATAGCGCTGACTCCTGGCTACCAGATGGTCCCTGGGTCATGTGATTCGGCCCAGGGGCCATAGAGATATTGCCATTTTAATCCAGTCATGTCATTGCAATAGTTTTTGCACTTTTGATTGGAATGATGGGTTCTTCATGAAATCAAATGATGTTTGGTATTGTTTGGTCATACAAACACTGAACACTATATATACATCATGTCTGAGTTGAAAATCATTCCCACGCTTCTTGATTCCCCACTACCACCATCATGCGATCACTCTCTATTACCCAAAAGAACACTATCCTCACTATGCTTGATTCTGGCCACTCTGCTCATTCCATTGCCTCTTCCACTGGTATACATGCCTCTACCATATCCAGACTTCGCTCCAAGGAGCGCTCTGAGCTTCAGAAGTCTGTTGGGGGCCGTCCTTCCAAGCTTTCTCCTACCAACATTCGACATGCTCAGTATCTTATCACCTCTGGAAAGGCTGAAAATGCTGTTCAAGTGACCAAAGCACTTACCAACATCATCAACCAGCCCCTCTCTACCAATACTGTTCGTTCTCACTTGAAGAAATCTGGTATGAAGGCTGTGGTCAAGTCCAAACGCCCTATTCTCTCTGCCAAACATCGTAAGGCCCGCTTGGACTTTGCTTATGCCCATAAGGATTGGACTATAGAGGATTGGAAGAAGGTGATATGGTCTGATGAGACCAAAATAAATCGCCTAGGGTCAGATGGACGCAAATGGGCATGGAAAAAGGCAGGTGAAGGGCTTAGTGATAGACTGGTACAAGGAACCCTCAAGCATGGTGGAGGTTCCTTGATGATGTGGGGCTGTATGACTTGGGAAGGAGTTGGCTATGCTGCTAAGATTGATGGTAAGATGGATGGTGACCTTTACCTTCAAATTTTGAAGGATGACCTAATGAATACCATGGAGTATTATGGTCTGGATCCTCCTGACATCATCTTTCAGCAAGACAATGACCCCAAGCATACCTGCAAAAAGGTGAAGGAGTGGCTTGAGG
>JBBPJP010000080.1:0-64257 GCA_038088775.1 Boletus barrowsii | reverse complement strand
CCAAAATACGCCAAAATAACTCATACCTATAGGCGGGAGACAAGGCTGTTGAGCAAGCGAGTTCAAGCAAAAACTTGTGCTCGTCTACGCCAGGCAATGAGAGTAGGCTCAACGAACATTTAAAATCTTCACCTGCAAATCCTCGCGCTGTAAACATTGCCAGTTCATCAGGTATAGATACACATTTTATTCCGCCGGCGTGGTTCAAAGCCATGCGCACCACTCCAGGTGCAGGCGAAGTCGCTCCGAGCGAAGCGGCGCGCGAGGTCAACGCACGCATATAAGGAACTGCAACTTGGTGTTCCTCGTTTATCTGCACGGTATAGGGTGCGTCAAGGGGTATGTTGGTTGGAAAGGACGGATTTTTCGAACTGAACCCTTCGGTATTGAGCGAGCAAGCGTGGTAGAAGCAGTTAGACCAATGAGTCTCTAGGGCAATGATGGGGACTACAAAGTGAATTGAGTTCTTGTACCATTGATGGATTGGCTCGCAAACGAACCGTTATCCCAGGCGACGAGTTGACACCCAAGGAGTATGCCTCCGATTAGGCCACCACCGCCAACAGAGCAAAATATCGCATCTGGTTGGTGATGGAGTTGTGCTTTCATTTCTTTCACCATCGAAGAGTGACCTTTCCAGAGGACCGGGTCGTCATACGAAGAAAGCACGACGCTGAACGGTAAGCTGGTCAGTGACAAACTCGCCCGTACCAGTGATCGTGGGGCAACTAACGCATCAGGATCTTGTTGGACAGCTTGATACATGGCCTTCAACGCGTCGGAATGGATCTGGCCAACTAAGACGATGCTTGCGCCTTGCTTTCGAAGCAAGTCCTGTGTATCCTTGGATACGACGACGGGAAGATAGACGGTGCATCTGACTCCAAGTGCACGTGCAGCGACTGCGGCAGCGAGGCCAGCGTTTCCTCCTGACGCGATGAAAACATGCAAAGCAGGTCCATGCTGTGCCCTCAACTCTTGCACTCGGAGTGAAATACCACGGTACTTGAACGACTGAGATGGCTGTAGGTTCTGTACAAGGATTCCGAACCAGTTTCCATCAAGTTGAACTGAGGTGAGTTTCACAGCTTTCTGGGGCCAAGTACTACGTTGTTCTCACCTCAAGTTTCAGATAAGCTGAGCAACCCAGACGATCAGATATGTGACTCGAGTAGATCAAAGGTGTTTCTATCCAGGCACAGGTTGAGGGAATGATGCCAGCGCTCATGTTGCGGCTCTACGTAGGAGTCCTTTTCTCCTCGTACTATGCCAATTAGTACTCAGGTGAAACTGACAGGCACTCAGCCATGGGATGTATCCCACCGGAGCTGCCGGTCCGAGGGCTTCTCCCGTTTTGCGCTCGACACATCGAGAAAGTTGTGGGACGACCCTTGACTTGACTTCTGGCAACATCGTGTAACCAGAATGTTGAGATCCCTGGGATGCAAAAGGGACCTAATCCACGTTCGCGCTCTCCACGTCGCGACTCGCGAGGTCGTCAGGTAGCATCGTAGCGGTCGTCGTAGGCGATTCCATTCTTCCGTGGTTTGCATAGCGCTTGATTGGTGGAAGGATGCCTGGCAAAGTGACAGTCGCCGAGGTGTATGAAGGCCAACAGGAAGTCACAATTGAGCTTTGATGATTTATGTATTAATACTAGCAGTGAAGATGTGTTGCCATGTTGAGAGTGTAGACAGCGTGGTTACACTTGCTCCATGACGGGCACTCTCCAGGTTCTACTAGTACTACACACTCAGCACCAGCGCACCTCCAAATTTTAACCTTAACCATGTTTGCAAACTTTCCTCAGAAACTTACCGCGCCTTTGGGTTTACTGTCGGATGAAGCCAAACTAGCATTCCGCAGTCGTCCGGAAGGAATCTCCAAGCTAATATCCACCAGAGTACGTGATGTCCACCAGCTCAGTCAGTGATAGCGTGCCAACCATATCCATCGCTGTTCCAAGAACATGAGTGAGAATGATACATACTGGGATCAGGTTCGTCGTCCTCTTGCACATTCTGCCTCGAGGCTGCTGACGCTACGTCACGGTTTACAGTACTTCACCTTGTTCGACACGCCCTCGGACGTGTTTGCCCTCATTTCGCCGCATGACAGTACGTGGACTCCGTGGACTCCGTACACCATAGCGCTCAATATAATGATTAGTTCGTCATGCGATGTTGGACGCACCCGAGAACGTCGCTACCTTGATACGAGTCCTCACGTCACGGTTATTCAATCTGGTATCTGATCACACGTTTCCCTCTGCAACCGGTAGCTCTGTAGCCTCTTACGCGTCATCTTTCATCAAATCTGCCACAACGGAACGCAATACCACGAAAGAGGTTTTAAACACGATCCGTGTCCTCCAAAGAGTACTTCCCGTCATCTTCGAAGTCGAGGGTGAATCCAATGCATTCGAGCTCGAAGTGTTATGGAAAAAAGAAGCGGACAACGAGAGTCAGTCTACTGCTGAAGAAGTACCACAGTTTGTGATCGAAGACGACGACGACGACGGAAGCGAAAGTGGTGATGCGACTAGGCCGACCTTCTCCCAAGGCTTGGGGTCTCAGCCGAAGCCAAACAAGATCCTTTTGCCATCCCTCGGCGAAAAACTGTTTAGTTGTATCAACGACCTTCTATTTTGTTGTGGGTTTACCCTGCCCACCAAGATACAGGTCGATCACTACAAGATTAATTATGTTATTTGGTGCGCTCGTCGAGTTGCTTTGATCAGCCCGCCTGTGACAATTTGACCGTAGGGAGAAAGGCGTCGGTACCACCACCGATCCGGGCCCGAACACTCAATATGATTCAAATAAAACCGAGGTTTTGCGCCTGCTCCTCGTGCTATTATCGCGTCAAATGTATGTTTCTCCTGGGTCGTTATTTAGTAAACCATCTTTCTACACTCTCCACGTGGTCCGCAAAACTCCTCGTCGGGATGTCTTGACCTTGTTGTGCTCCTTGCTCAACACAACCGTAAACTCCTCGAAAACGACGGGTGTTACCATCGCCAACATGGCGGGCAAAATGCCGTATAATCACCTTGTGTTTAAGGGGGAGGACCCTAGAACTGCTCTCGTGGGCATGTGTTTGCAAGTCCTTTGTGTTCTGCTTGACTTTCAAAGTGGCCCCGCCCGCGACGCTTCGGTGGGAGTCGAGGAAACAGCGACTTCCGCACCCACGAGTAAAACAAATGCATTTCGGTATTTCTTGGCGAAACTGGCAAGTCACTGTTCATGAACACATGAAAACTGGGCTTATTCTCACCTAGCATCGTACACAAGACTTTTCTTTCATATTGGACGGCATCACGAACATCTTGGAGCAACAACTCGCCGTCGCGAACCACTTACTTCCGGGTTCTAGGAAGTCCGTACCGTACGTACCGGAGACAAGTATGTGGTTTGTTCAATCGCAAGTGCGGCCGAATTCTTACTGCTTATAGTCATTCTGTTTTGGAAGATGATTGAGTTGAACAAGGTTTGATTCGTATCATGTCAACTTTACTCTCGCACCCGCTCATTTCGCCACTTTCAGAAATTCCGTGCATACCTTTTGGACTCTGATAAAGCAACGGACGTGTTGGCATACCTTCTGTGCTATGGTTTAGACATCAAAGACAAACCTCGTACGTCTCTGAAAAGGTTATCGTCACATCAGACTCGTATTCACTGTGCCGTCTAGAGCAACATGGTCTCTGTCGTGCATTGACTTACATCATTCAGACCTTATCAGCTGAGCCTGCGTTCGGCATTAAGTTATGTTCCCCTATCAAAGTATCTATACCTGCGAAATGGGCAATTCCTGGAACTGCTGCCGATTTCATGATTACGGTTGGTCACATCGACATGTCAGGAATTTTTTGAAGTCGCTGAAGGCTGCTCAGGCAATATATTCGATGATAGCTACAACATCTGGGATGCTCAATTCGCTCTACCCTGCTCTTATCATCGCTCTATCAAATGCTGCGCCATATTTCAAGAACCTTTCTGTTGTCTCATCGACACGGCTCATCCAGATGTTCAACTCGTTTTCGAACCCACGTTTTCTCTTGTCTGACGAGAGTCACCCTAGGTTACTCTTTTTCATGTGAGTGTCTTCGTTGGTCTCATTAAATTTGCTCACTAATAGCTCTAGGCTCGAGGTGTTCAACTCAGTAATATTCCACCATTTGTCCGATAACCCTAACCTGCTGTATGGGATCCTCACTGCTCACAAAACATTCCAAGAACTTGGCACCTTCACTCTGGGTAGAGGACTGCGCGAGATCAAGCGTGTCGAAGTTGCCAGAGAGGAACAAGCTGCTCAATCGGAGCGGAACAAGAACGGTCTTGGTCATCAGGAGGACGATCTCGAGAGGGGAGACCTGCACGTAGAGAAGATTCGATTGTTGCAACAAGAAGACGGTGCTCTTCAAAATCGGGAAGCAGAATCATCGCATGACTCAAATATGGGGGACGAGGAAGGGCCCGTCTCACAATCAAACGTTCCGCAAAACTCTGGGGACGCCCCTGGTACCCCGACTTCTGAAAAGGCCAGGGGGAAAATGAGGGAGAGAAGATCGCTCTCTTCGGATGCAGATAGCAGCGCTGAAAGAATCTTAAGTGCTGGGATTGGACGGAATGGCTTTGTTCCCACTCAGGAATGGGTAAGCTGTGAATACACGAACAAGCACACGATTAGTACTAAATACATATGTTTTCAGGTGACTTCCTGGCAACAGGGGTACGCTCTGATTTTCTTGATGAGTGCTTCCCAAGCTGACGCCGGTACAGCCTTCCTCTCGACACTGTGATGCTGGTTATTTCAGAGCTTCTTCCCAAGGTTCAAAACCTACAAGCGGGTCGTCAAAAAGCAAATACTGCCGGCGCTATCACGGACTTCCTGCAGAGCGTGACACTTGTAGACGTTCTTCCACCGCAGCCACAAGTGTGTCCTCGGAGATTTATGGTCAGTATGTCACCTATCTGATCCCTATTTGGCTAATTGCTGCACCAGTGGTCGGATGCTTCCATCGTCTGGCTGTCCTCGTTGATTTGGGGAGAGGTCTACGTGCATGGGATGTCGCCTCTAGGAATTTGGAACTCTACCAACGTTCGGTTGTTCCTCGTGAAACACACTCAGATGCAACAACGTCAG
The DNA here is from genome assembly GCA_038088775.1 of Boletus barrowsii. Taxonomy (NCBI): domain Eukaryota; kingdom Fungi; phylum Basidiomycota; class Agaricomycetes; order Boletales; family Boletaceae; genus Boletus; species Boletus barrowsii. Next base: position 59,109 of record JBBPJP010000080.1, on the reverse strand, counting down.
ATTGCCGAAAGGATGTCGAGTGTCGTCGGTGGGCTGTTTTCCCCTTCAAGGCAAAGGTCGGATCATACATAGATGACAGCGTGGACATTAGACACCGTGGAGTTCATTCACTCTGGGTACTGCTAATTCTTTACATATTCTTAGTGTACTTGTGTGAATTCCTCTTGGGACGGGAACCGTGTAAGTCTGGAAGCCATAAAGATTGGTCCAAGTCGCACGACACTGAGATGGCCAGGCAAAAGCAGAGATGTTTGCACCTTGCAAAATTCAGCCGGCCGCAAGCGCACCCCACTGGCAAGGACTGGTTAGGGCGTGGACTGCACGTCCTTGCAACACGTACCATCGACCGACCAAGAAACGACGACCATCGCAAACGCAACCCTCTCGGCGTAGTGGGAAGGAAGGCACAGTTTCCGATACCATTGACGAAGAGCGAATACAACGAACATGCATCGTATGAAGGGGGCACGTAAAAAGGGCTGTCGTGGTGCCAGAGTCAGGCTTCAGATTCTTGAACGGTGCCTTGAGAAAAAGGAACGCTTCCAATCTGGACGAGTCAGACAGGCGTGGCCGCACAGTAACGCGGGTAATTTAATCGTCTGCATGGAGTTCTTTCCACACCTGCTCGGTCTTGAGTCGCCGTTCTTTAGCTGCGGCGCGATTGCGACTTGAGCGCTCACGACTCTGGGCGAGACGTCGGTACGACCTAGACCTTGAGAGACTTGAATAACTCACCTCCATACGGAGACACTGGATGAGGGCCGACTTTTGTTCGTTGCAGCCGCCGGTCAAGCGTTTCCAACTGCTTGCGTGGCAGAGGTCGAGAGCCTCGATGAAATCTCGACAGACTGTGGGACGGTGAGGACGACTCTGGGATTGTCTGAGACCTATGCTCACCGTCGCGTTTGTCAGACAGTTGCGGGTGCATGTGGTGTGCGTGTGAGAAAGGAAACGGAAAAGCTCTTTATCGGCCGAGGTTCGTTCAGTGCCACTTATCGTCCTCCATCATCAGCCATGGCTCAGTTCGACCTCACAGATGCGACCTGCGTCGCGACCATCCGCACCCTCGCCGCAGACGTCGTCGGCAAGGCCAACTCTGGTCATCCCGGTGAGTAACATCCAAATCTTATCCTCTCGTGGTATGCTAACCACCCCTAGGTGCGCCTATGGGCATGGCTCCTGCCGCCCACGTACTTATGTCGAGGTAAATGTTGATCTCAACCAGTTACCGACCCCTGCTCATACGCGATCACAAGGTTCTTCAACGCGAATCCCAGCAACTCCAAGTGGTTCAACCGTGACCGTTTTGTGCTCTCCAATGGGTAGGTTTCCTCTCTTACGCCATGTCATGGACTCACATTGCCATCACTAGACACGCGTAAGTTGACCGTTTATTCTAGTTCGCTGTGCGCCAAGTCTTGACCAGGCGCTAAACACAGTTGTGCTTTACAATACATTCTGCTGCACCTTCTTGGATACAAGTTGTCCTTGGACGACCTCAAGGCGTTCAGACAAATCGACTCATTAACCCCTGGCCACCCAGAGACAAACCACACCGATGGTAGCGTCAACCTGTCCGGACCCCCTATCTCACAGTCTGACCGGCATTGCATGTAGGTATCGAGGTCACCACTGGTCCCTTGGGTCAAGGTTTTGCAAACGGTGTCGGCCTGGCTATGGCTCAGGCTCATCTTGGCGCTGTGTATAACCGCGACAACTTCAACCTTATCAACAACTACACTTATGGTAGGCATCATTTACACGCAATATGGTCAATCTGTCATTATATGCGTTATTAGTCTTCACCGGAGACGGCTGTCTCATGGAAGGCGTTGCATCCGAAGCTGCATCTCTCGCTGGCCATTTGCAATTGGGCAACCTCATCGTCGTACGTCCATCTCATGTTCGTGAGAGATCTTTTCAGTTCTAACGAGCGTTTCAAAGATCTACGACGACAACCGTGAGTTTGAATACTTGCAAAGCGCAATACCGTCTTATGCTCCGGTTTTTGCATAGATATCTCCATCGATGGCGATACTGCTATCGCGTTCACGGAGAATGTCAGCCAGCGGTTTTTGTCATATGGTTGGGAGGTTATTGGTGTCGATGATGGTGACAAGTAATGTCCTGCTCATTGTCTTGTATCCTTTAGCTGACAAATTTCGTTAGCGACCTGGAAGGAATTTACAACGCGATCGCAGCCGCTCGCAGTCAAAAGTCCAAGCCCACCCTCATCCGCCTCCGAACGACGATTGGGTATGGATCCAAGGCACAAGGTACTCACGGTGTCCATGGTTCTCGTACGTCGCTACATGATTGCATCATCTCCCTGGCCACGTCTAATCTGTCACACAGCCCTCAAGGCCGATGATATTCAATCTCTCAAGAGTAAATTCAATTTCCCACCGAATCAGACCTTCTACGTTCCCAGTGAGACGTACGCGGCGTACCGGGCGGTCGCTCGCCGAGGCGCCGAGCTTGAGGCAGCTTGGACGACTTTACTTGGGAAATATGGCGAGGCGTACCCAAAGGAGCGCGCAGAACTCACGCGTCGGATTGCCGGAAGGCTCCCAGAAGGATGGGAGAAATCACTGCCAGTCTACAAGCCTAGCGACCCCGCGCAGGCCTCCAGGAAGTTATCTGAGATTGTTCTGACTGCCATGACACCCAAGTTTCCAGATCTCCTGGGAGGCTCGGCAGATCTAACCGGGAGTAATCTAACCAAGGCCAAGGGAACTGTCGACTTCCAGCCTCCTAGCACCGGCCTGGGAGCTTACTCAGGGACCTACATCCGCTATGGCGTTCGTGAGCATGCTATGGGAGCAATTGCTAACGGTCTGGCGGCATATGGCGGTATCATACCCTTCGTTGGGACTTTCTTGGTTCGTGTGATGTTGAGATGTATGTGGTCGCGTCTCACTCGATTGTAGAACTTTGTGTCGTATGCTGCTGGTGCTGTGAGGTTGTCCGCTCTCAGCAAGCACCAGGTAATCTGGGTTGGTGCGTGATATTCCGCCCTTGGTTTTTATGCATCTACTTAGCTATCTTTCCATCACAGCAACACATGACAGCATCGGTCTCGGTGAAGACGGTCCTACTCACCAGCCCATTGAAACCGTTGTCCACCTTCGTGCTATCCCGAATCTCGACTGCTGGCGCCCTGCAGACGGCAATGAGACCTCTGCGTCCTACCTGGTTGCGATCCGGAGCAGAGAGACGCCTTCTGTTCTCTCGCTCTCCCGTCAAAACCTTCCCAACCTCGAAGGGTCCACGATTGAGCGTGCAGCACGCGGTGGATACGTACTCTACGAGGTGGAGAAGGAAGACTTGACGATTGTTAGCAGCGGGAGCGAGGTCGCGATCGCATTGGAGGCGGCAAGCAAGCTCAAACAGGAGGGGTTCAAAGTCCGTGTTGTGAGCTTGCCGTGTTGGTCTGTGTTCGACAAGCAGGACAAGGAATACAAGCTGAGTGTCCTGAGGAGTGGTGCTCCGATTTTGTCCTTGGAGGCACTGTCGACCGTCGGATGGCAAAAGTACAGTCACGAGGCAAGTGTGAAGTATCTGCTGTTATAGTATATATGTTGATGACTGCCTTTAGCAATACGGGATGCAAGGATGGGGATCATCGGGACCCTACCAGAAGGTGTACGAGAAATTTGGCATTACCGGCACGAGTACGTATATTGGCTTGGACTTTGTGCTGAGGCGTGCTCTAACTGTTCATTCCAGACATCGCTTCGGTGTGCAAGAAAGTGATCAGTTTCTATCAGGGCAGACAAGTTGTTTCCCCTCTCGAGAAGGCTTTGTAAACGACAGGAATCCTTCAAAGTGCGATAGAGCTGCTGCAGTGTAGTACCTGTATAATACGAATAGATGCTCAGATGGAGAATGCAGCGTGCAGTGGAGGATTATGGATGGATATCAATAGTCACAACGTCTACATTGAGTTAACAAGTCTATTTTCGGTGGACAACCATGTTGTCCCAGGCAGCCCTCTCCTCGTCGTCCTTGATCACAGACTCGATATGTGGCTTGAGGTACCGGACGTCCTGTGAGAGAGTCGGCGATGGTCCCAGAACGGATAGCGTCATACATACGTCTTTGGCCGGGACCCACTGGTCCTTTGGCAGATCCTTGTGCATGACGCTCGCGTGTAGTGCCATCTTCATGCGGTATGCACGGTCATATGCTTCGCGCGGCGTCAGACGTCCCAAAGCCTATGATATAACAAGCTTTATAATCAAGCAAGTCTTCCCATTGGTAGCGTGACGTACTCGCTGTACTTCAGGCAACTCCTCCATTTCTGTTTTCGAACAAGGGCTCCATGAGGGTCAGAACGGGACACGAAAAATCGAGTGACGCACGAAGGTCGTCGTACTTGAGGCCCATCCGGCGGTAACCCATCAAGCCGGCGTACCAGTGTGCAATGGGTGTGACAAACGTTTTGAGGGAGCGAGAGGACCGCACATAAGGTGCGAGGGATGGCCCGAGCGCGTTCATGGTGTTGAATGTAACAGACAGACGACCAAACGGAGCGACTCGGGAAACGATGTTTGTCCCTGTTTGTGTTGAACGAGCACTGAACGCTCCTTGTTCAGACACCATCGCGATCGCAGCCATGGCACCTCCACCCAACATCCACGAGCGCACCTACATCATGGTCAAGGTATTCCCTCTTCTTTTCTCCGCGTTCTAGCGCGACACTCCCAACGACTCCCTCAACAGCCCGATGGCGTCGACCGCGGTCTCATCGGCGAGATCATGGCCCGATTCGAAAAACGCGGCTTCAAACTCATCGCAGCAAAGCTCGCACTCCCTTCCAAACAACACCTCGAAGATCGTACGTATCCGTTTTCCCCCCCCTCCCTATCGCGTTCGACTTGGGTTCTCCCCAACAGACTATTGCGATCTCAAGGAAAAGCCCTTTTTTCCCGGCTTGATCAAGTACATGCAGACCGGCCCCGTGTTCTGCATGGTCTTTGAAGGTCTCGATGCCGTCAAGACGGGCCGTGCTATGCTCGGCGCGACGAACCCTCTCGTGTCGCAACCCGGTGCGTTGCGCGTCCGTCTTTCTCCGCGTGTCTGGTCGCTCAGCGTGGTGCCATCATAGGAACGATCCGTGGCGATTACGCCCTCGCTGTCGGTCGCAACATTTGCCATGGCTCCGATTCGGTCGAGAATGCCGAGAAGGAGATCAAGCTGTGCGTCGTTTTATCATCAGCTGGGGCAGTCACTCATCTCTGATCCCTAGGTGGTTCCCCGAGGGAACGCTCCAGTACCAGCTCACCCAGGCAAGCATGATTTACGAGTAGACGGATAGATCCTGTCAATGTAACAGTAGCGTATACACGAATTGAAGCTTCTTGCGTTGCAGTCTCGTTGTCACTCATAGAAAAACAAGAATAAAATTAGCCGCAGGAATACAACAAACACAGGACAACACGAGAAGGTATGCAATAAAGGTGAGGGTATAATGCAAGTGTCCTTGATCTTAACGCCCCGTCGTGGTCTCCAACTCGGTCACTCTGCCGCCACTTGGCGTGCCATGGGCAGAGTCTAGCCGTCCAAGCAGACACGACCCTCCACCACAACACAGTACCTCTGTGCGCATTCCCTAATGGGCCAGATTACGAAGGAATAAAGTTTGAACACGAAACCATCTTTGTTACGTCCCACAAGCAAGGATGGCAGCCAGATCTTTCTCGCCTGCCGCAGAGAGCTGACGCGAGCGTGCCTTGAGCCGCACTGGAAGCAACGATTAGTCAGAACAGAAGAAGCTGGACGAGACGAGACGACTTACGATTGCGGTCGAGACTCAGTAGCACGACCTTGACAGCACTGCTTGTGTCTCGTACAGCTGCACCACCCTTGAGAAGCGCGGACCGATCGACCCAGTGCTCGTCTTGCCAGATGGCAGCCTTGAGGATGAGATCATCCATACATCGGTCCCAGGACGCCTCGTCAGAAAATTCGACTTGCTCTATTCGGACGCTGAGCGTCGTAAGATAGTTACCCTTGGACGTCTGGACCTTGAGCGACGTGCCGTGCGATCGGATGTGGGACGTAATGTACGCGATCGCCTCCTGCGCGGCCTCGCCGAGCTGGGACGTGTTGGAGGAGAGTCCGTCGAGTTCCATAATGACAGGCACAGGAATGACGACGGTCCATCGCAGTGATTCGACGATCGAGGCCACGATTGATAATGACGATAGAATGATGTTTGTATCGAGAACGAGGATGCTGTAGCCGGGAACAACGTTCAGCGTCGGAGCGGTAGACCGGCGTGGATGACGCTTCGAGCGATGTATCGACGAGGATGGGGGGAGTCGCTGAGCAGACGCAAGCAAAGAGCGCAAATATCGTCGCCGAGCCTGCAAATCGTTGAGTTTACACTGACAATGGTTGAAAGGTGTCATTTACCTTGAGTGCTTTCACCTCTTCCGAATCCTCTTCGTCGTCCTCACCTTCCGAAGATTCGTCCGCTTCCGCATCGTCGACGTCAACGTCCATTGTGTCGTCGGTCCATCTTCGGCCCCTACGTCGAATTTCCTCCTGTTCTCGTTCATGACGGTCCTCGTCTCTCCATTTGCGTACTTTCGCTTCCAACGCGCCATTCACTTTCCACTCACGCGTTCCTTCCACCCACGTGAAACCGTCGACGAGCCCCGCCAAGTTCACTGCGGCGCGTGTGATCCTTATCCATCGCTGCGCGGTCTCGTTCTTGAATTCATTACCGCGTTCGTCTGCGTCCTCGTCCTGGATTATGCCGTCGGTGAGTTGATCTCCTTCCTCGACGTCCAACACTTCGATCTCCACGCGACGATCTTCTCCGCTCTTCCAGAATCCGCGCTCAAACACCTTACGTCCAACCCATTCCATCCCGCGCATGCACCAGTCCTCGGGAAGCGGTGGAGTGCAGCCACTCGTAAGCATCACCCAGCGTTCTGTGCCCGTGGGAGTAGAGATATGAAGTCCCTGGGAGGCAAGTATATTTTTAGGGATCGAAGCGAAAAACACTGCCAGGTCTTCCCATGGAATGAACCGTTCCAAGATCGCGAGGGTTTCGGCGTGTTTGCTGACAGTGGCGAGGAACGTGAGGAGGACGGTGAGGTAGGGATTCAAAGTAGACTCGGAAAAAGGCGAAGATTTGCGCGTCGGGTTGCGGAGCACGAGCGAAAGCATTGAAAATGAGAGCTGCATTGCGTACTTGAATGCTTGGGAAAGTTCGATTGACAGCGGGTTATCTGACAGCATTGGCGAGGTTTGTGTTTGCAATGACTCGGATTTCGCTGCGTCGTCGTCCACATCCATCCGCTTCTCCTCATGATCTTCCTCGGGATGGGCGGGGGCGTTTCGTTTCGTGAAGACTCGGAAGGGAATTGTCGATGTGGCATCACGAGGACCCGCACCACCCGCTCTGCGCAAGAGACCACCGGGTCGACCGTATTCCAATATAGCACCGATGTTGGTGACTGCCATCATGATCCACTGACGTTCTTCGGCACCCTCAATCTCAAGGCGCTCAAGGAAGCGGGAGAGGGCGGGAGCGAAATCGTCGAGGTCGATGTTGGTGAAGAGCATTCCGTGGAGAAGGACAAACAATTCTGAAACTGTTGCGTCTGGTTGAGACCGACGGGATTGAGCTGTCGATGACCATATGGGAAGGATAGATTCCCGCGATGTCGTGAACGAATGGAGAGCAGTCATACTAGCAAAGGGACGTGGTCAGGGACAGTTGGATAGACAAAAATGGTTACGAACCTTTTCACGAAATGGTAGACCGCTCGTAGTTCCTCGGTTTCGACTTCGCGGCTGAGGAGACCGAGGTGGTGGTGAAGCTTGCCTGTGCCAGGGGTGTCTGCGATGCCGTGAGCGTACCACTCCTTGGCGATACCTCGCCACCGTTCCTTTTCAGGCTCGACCTGCATCATGCGCGCGGCGACGACGCCGACACTGGGGGTGGGGGAGTCGTCGATACGCGGCGCTGGCCGATAGGAAGAAGAAGATCGAACACTAATTTGTGACTTGCTCTTCTGAGCGTCGCTGGCATTGTCTGCCAAGACTGCATTCGCTTGAGAAACGGCATCCACTGTGAGGGCGGGACCAGAGAGTTGGTTGCTGGTAACCATGGCGGCGACAGCCATGCGGTAACGTGCGAGGTCGCCGAGAGCTTCGAGCCAGCCAGCACGGAAGGACTTGAGGCTAGGCTCCTCGAGGAGACCTGTGTAGAAGGTGTAAGCAAAGTAAATGAAGTCCTGGAGGTGCTCTAGCGCGAGCGGAGAGGCAAAGGATGCGCGACGGAGGGCCTCGAGTAGTCTATGGAAGGCATGGGTCCAGAGTCTGATGATGATATTGTACTTTGTCGGGATGACGCGCAGCGAGGCGGGTACGGAAGGTGCGAGTGAGATTTCCATTAAATTGTGCATCATATCAGCCAGTCTAGAGATATGAGGCAATGAGGACGGAGGAGGGGATAGGAAAGGCATTGGCTTACTGTTTATGGTCGGAAATGAGTTTGAGCCACTTTTGCTGTTCGAGTTCCTCGTCAGAGACATCGCGGGCACGTGCGTGCAAAAGAATGCGAGATTCGTCTGGATTTTCGTCCGTGTCCTCTGTAAGAATCTTTAATTCGAGTGCGGAGATGCTGCGATAGAGCTTCTTGAGCTGTAGGGCAAAAGCGTTGTTTCCGGGCTCTTCGCGAGGTCTTCCGTCAAAGAGAGCGGAAGAGGCGGAAGAATTATCGGTGGTACCCGAGGAGAGGGTGAAGGACGAAGAAGCGATGGAGTGGGCGTACGAAGAAGTGGAGGAGGCAGAGACATGATCGGCGGACATCTTTGGGGTAGAGCTGGGCTTTGATCCGTTGGATGGTTTGGCGAGGACGGAGAAGCGGACGGGGTCGTCCTTGCGATGGTCGAAGAGACGCTGGTGGGGAGGTGCGGATTTACGTGGGAGGTAGGAGCTGCTGGTTGCGTCTGAGACGGGTTCTGGGTCGTGTGTACGTCTGGGGGGGATTGGATCTGTGTCTGGGTTGTATAACTTGTTGTGGTGCTGCTTCGAGGGCTGCTGCGCACGACTTGGAGGTGATATTTTGAGACGACGGGTGAATTCGTCTGGATCTGCCTCTACACGGGGTGCGACGACCTGTGGGGAGGGGTGGGGCTTCCTTGGGGAGGTGCTCGGTGACGGCGGGGGACGTTCTGAGCGTCTGGTCGCGCTGTGTGGGCTGTGAGTATGATTATGAGCTACTAATGAGATGGCAAGTACATTGCGTTCTTGCGCTGGAATGCGATCATACGTTCTGCAAAGTCGGTCGGTTGAGCGACGTCGCGACGCTTTGAATGTTTCGAGTCCATCATGGGCAGGAGACGAAACTCTGCTGCTGGCTCACTGCGCATTTCCCGGGCCATCCGCAGTCGCTCGCTGCGCCGATCGAGATTGTTCCATTTATAGTAATTACATCCTAATCGCACACGTGACCTCTCCCTACCACGCATGATGTCCACCGCTCACCAAAATACTGCAACAAGATCAGAATAAAACAAAAGACAGAGCGGAACACGCACTCGCTGCCAGTACAGAAACTGGACGCATCGGACGCGAGCCACGTCGCGACGCCCCGCATCTCGTCGGGGCGTCCAAGACGTCCAAGCGGGTTCATGCCCGACCACTTGTCAAACAGGTGCGGTTCCTTGTCCAGATACGCTGCTGTCATCCTGCCACCCTCTATCAGCTTCGTTTTCTCGCACAGCCATGTCATATCCACCCACTGTGTGTAAATATGTCCAGGCGACAGCGTGTTGACTCGAATCCGCTGCTCCCCCAGCTCGCACGCCATGCTGCGCGCCATCTGCAGCACCGCAGACTTGGACGTGTTGTACGACACCCATGCATGGTCCTGCACCCAATTTAGTACCTCGTATATCCACTAGAGTCTCTACTCACCCTGTTCGTGATACTCCCCGACATGGACGCGATCAGGATGATGCTTCCACCACGGCCAAATCGCGCCATCTGTCGTCCAGCGGCCTGCGCAGTGAACAGCACACCTGTCGTGTTCACCTCCATCACCTGTGCCACACACATCAGTACTCCCATTCAAGCACACATCATGCCTACTCACGTCTCGAAACTCCTGTCCAGGGTACTCCAAGCACTCCACGTGTGGCTTCAGGATCCCTGCCGCTGCAATGCAAAAGTCAAATCGCTGCTCCTTGTCTCCGATCTCTTCCGCCTTCTTCCACAGGAGTTCCTGATTCCTCACATCCGCACAAAAGTACTCTAGTCTTGACCCATTCCCCAATTTGCTCACATACTCGCGGGACGCTTTGAACTCTTCAGACGGTTGCTCGGGCAGATCGAAGCAGTAAACAACCCGCGCACCCGCCTCAGCAAGTGCGATCGCCATCTCCAGTCCAAGTCCTCTGTTGCCACCCGACACGAGCCCAACGCGATCCGTGAGTGCAAACTCGTCAAAGATCTTTGGGCGAACGACGAAATTCGGGTCTTCTTTCGCCTTCATGGCTGCCTCGGTACCCAACGGGGCGAGAGGCGACACAGATTGTGCTTTTGTACTAACCACCGAGTCAATTACCAGAACTTGTACTCATCAGTCTTACTTACGACGATGCCATCGCGAATCAGCAGTTACTGATCACTGAATGAGAGGTGATGATATCGATAATCGCTTCACCCCTTTTACGCCCATCGCTTCTAACTATGACCCCTGTTATGCTCTCCATACTCACGCTCCGTCCTGCTGACCAGACTCCTTCCAAATTCGCCCAGGCACATGAACAGGTCAAAAAAATGCAATGTTATCCTTTGACACGTGTATCACAGAGTCAGCACCTCGTTCAGGTTCTTAGTAATCTAGGATATGATATGGAACGATATCCAACTGACAGTCAGGCTACGATGACCGCCTTGCCTCGGAATCACTGTGGACAAACGGAACGGGGAGGGCCCGTTACGAGGTCGGAATCCGTGCGAGCCATCGTTAACGTTTACTTAACGTTGATCGTTGAGCGCTCGGATTCTTGCTGCCAATCAGTCGGCCACGAGCCGTTGGCGCGTTTACCACCATACCCATTAGTACTAGTATCAGTGGTCGCTTCGGGGGAATAAAACAAATCCACAGTGTCGGCCCGACCTTCCTAGTCTGCCAACTAAACCATACCTGTCGAACACTGGCAGGGTACTTAGTCAGGTTGTGCTTGGCGGGGTTCCACCAAGGACTGTCAAAGAGCCATTGCCAGAGAACAAAAGTGATAAACCACCACAAAACGGTACAGTTCCTGAATTACAAGGTTTGGCGCGCCAAATAGACTAGTTGCCGACCTCCACAAGGGCTTTCCATCGCGCCGTCAAGTAGTGTCGCGTGTTGAAGATAAGGGAATCATAGCGCAACTATCGTGCAATCACCTGAGGGCATGCTAGGAAAGCAGCATTCGTTCGGTATTAATTCCCTTATTTGTGATCTGAGTCTTACCACTGGCAGGTCAATCAGAACCGTCGTGGACCAAAGACTCATTATTGCGTGACCACAGTATGGTCAGAGTGCTCTCATGAGACCAATCAAGCTATGTATGGTATAGTATATCTCACACCCGCTCTGTACAGCCTCATTCATTTTTTGAACGGGTCTCCGGCAAGGTCTCTTCCTTGGGGACTTTGACCAACCAAGGAGTGATCCGCGCGTTGAACCATCGAAGCCACTCTGCGCTATAACACGTCGGTAACGCCTCGCCGTTCCATTTATCCACCATCCGGGTGATCCTATCTGATTCGTCGAGTTCAAGGTCGATGACGGACTCGATCTTCTGTTGTACAGGACGAACATGAATGTAGGCGTGTCCAAGGTCGCGTCCCACGTACCTGTGTCCTCCCCAGGAATCGCAATGTGTACTCTTGGACTTGCCTGTATACGAGCCTGTTAGGGGTTTCTGTGGACAAAATGACCCGCCTGGAGATCGGGCGGGACCTGGAAAATAGCCATGGCTTTGATGCCGGTGAGACAGCGTACGTTCCACCTGCGCCATCAAACCTACCATGGCAAACCACTAGGGGAACTGGTCAGCTTTCTGCAGGGGAACGAGTAGGCGGCGTGCAAACCTGAGCCTCGTATTGAGTCCAACCTTGTGCTTTCACCAATGGATCCTAAGTGGCGCTTCAGACGAGCATGTCTTTGCGGGTCAGACTGTGTACCTCGAAGACGGCATCAGGATGCCAGGTTCTCTGAAAGATGGACTTGGTTGGTCTGCAAGAGTATAGCTCTGTGAGGTCGTCCATGATTTTCTCTCTTCTCTCTGACATGTCTGCTTCTTGCGGTGGTTACAGACAAGGGCCGTTTTCAAACATGCTTGACGTCATGCAGTGACATCATTTCACCGACTAGTACGAAGGTCGACAAAGCCCGCACGTTGAACGACATCAGATGGGGCGGCCGTGTCAGTATGGCCGGCCTCTGGAATGGCTTCATCAAAGTCCATCAGGCACGTGTCCTTTTTGATGCTTACTGTTGTCTCGAAGCACTTGAGTCGAACATCCCTTGCTGTGAGAACCAGGCGTGATCCTGCCGGTTGGTGATTATGGCTCTATGCTCTCCTCCTGTTAGGACACCGCTATAGAAGCAAGTGGACCATCTGTCAGCCCCTGGCTTGCGTGGTAAAAGTGAGTATTGACATTAAAATTGATGGCCTTGAAGACGTTCATATCCGTTTGATGACAGACCCTCAATTCTTCCTCAGGGCACTGATTCCTGTGAAGCTGTATCCACACTGCCTCGTACGACCATCTAACATCATTGTCCCGAATGACCCGTTCTGATCGCAGACGTTCTGCTCCAATCATGACCGTGTTTCTGGGCCAATCAACAACATTTCGCGACGAGATCCGTTCTCCACTGATTGCAATGGAACTCCTGTACAATGAACTATCATGAACGCCATCGCCCCGATGAGGGCCTTTTGAAAAACGTTCGTGGTCGCCGTGTGTATGCAGGGCCGGGTGCTGCTTCCATACCAAGGGATCCAACTAGGGGGGAGGCGAGATTGGTGTTTGAACCCGTCCCAGAATCGTGTGTCGACCTGAACACGCAAAGTTGGCCCAATAGCGTTAACCCACATGTCCTGACTCCTGGAGTGCTGGTCCTCGTGCAGCCAGGTGTGCTAGGGTTGGCGCAGGGTACGTCCATTCGAGTCGGTGGAGGACGAGCGTGAAATGAATAGAGAAGTTGGCCATGCCGCCGGCACTCAGTCTGGGCTCGTACGCTGAGTAATGGGGCCCGGGGTTTCGCTGCTTCTCGCGACACATGGATGTAAGATGAGGACTCGTGTTGAGCCATGACGGCAATAACCTGAAGGAAGGCTGTGGGGTATGGCGCTTGGACCTACCTTGGCACAGTGCACAACTCATCTTGTGGGAGGTATAGTTCTAGACCTGATACGCACCACGATGTGCCCTTGTGAATTTTGACAAGGTTCTTTACAACTCGCCACCGCGGAAAGGCCAAATCATGCCACCGAATGTGATGGACCCTTGGGATGCAAAACAGCCCTCCATTCACACGTGCTGGCCGGATCTGTGTCGTGGCGAGTGCAAACATTTCTTTTGGAAAATGAGCGTCGAGAGCAACCAGACTAATCGTCCGGCTCCAACACCCGGTTCTCCGAGCCAAGAACATATAACTTACCTGGGAATGGATTCCTTTTGTTCGACAGAATATCCAATTTGGGCTTAACCAAGATCCCCTCCATCTTGCTGGCTTTTAGGTTGTGTTTTTGAAGCCCTTTACGTGAGCTTGACGCGGCCTCTGATTGGACCGAAAAGGCTGTGCCTTTGGAACCTGGGTCAGCCAGGCCAGACTAGTCGTTAATAGGCTTGAGATCAAGTCACAGTGCCAGGTCATGAAAGGCCTGCCGCAACGGACATGAAGTATTGTACCACGATTGGTGAGTTCTGATTGGTTGTCGACGTGACAGATAAGGAAAAAACAGGGATTACCTTGTTGGGATAATAAACCCCTATTCGGTCACCATGTGAGAGCTGATCATACGCATATCAAGTTACGCGACCTGTGCACATGTAGCCCGTCGGGTCTCACTCTGCCAAGTGTCTTGCGGTGATCCGCGGGGAGTTTGGGAGACCGGCTAATCAGACTCTGACGCTGGTCAACGTTGGAGAGCTCGGGAAGCAACCAGTTTCGCGGGACCGGGGGCAACAACCCAGGCCGCCAGTTGGCCCGCCAGCAGATATATCGAGTACCTTTGCATGGATAATACAACTGGTTCGTCCACTGGCAAAGTCTCCGCCAATCAAGTAGATAGTGCCGCGCCCCGACATTACAATGACATCTCCGTGCTGCCTGCTACGCCTCTAACCCCATTGGAACCTTGCCACAAGCCGTAACGTTTTCCAGGCGTCATTTGCCAAAGCCGGATCGTGCCTAAGTCATACCGCTCTTCAGCTTCGTAGCGACAATAAAGAATATGTACCCACCGTCCTCTGAAAAGAGCAGATGAAAACATGGGTTAACGTGATTGTTGTCAGATAGTGGTGCTGAATGTCATGCAAACGGCAACACGCACCACTGCCACTTGCATAAACTTCGCCGTCGGGGCTGAAATCGACACAATGTACAGGACCATGGTGACCTTTCAAAACATCCATTTCTTTACCGTCCATTCCGTGAACTCGAACCCATTCATCGCCAAGGTTTCCCGTGACGAAGCGATCTTGCAGGGTGGGATGGATTGACGCAGATGATGGGGAATATGGGAGGTTCAGACTACGAGTTGGTGCAGTGCCTGGTAAGGCAGGTATAAATGCCACGGTTTCCCCTGATGTCACAACAAGTCGGTTGGTTTGCAAAGATAGTTCCATGGACGTGATGGGATTCGGAAAGGCAAGCGAGGTGGTCAGCTTGCGAGTCCTTAGATCCCACCATCTGGGGACATATGAGTACGACGCGGTTAGAATATCTGAGCAAGAAGCACACTTTATGTTACCATCTTCACCCGCTGATACACCGGTGTGTTCGCCGACCCAAACGACGCTCTTTACGGTTTTATCATGTGGGGTAGTACCTGGGTCTCCGAGGAGATCCGCATCTGCATCCGGGCGACCCAGATCAAAGATGCGAACCTTTTTTTCTTGACCACCGGTTAGTATGTGAGAGGAGGTTCTTGAGATGGCAACGGTTCGAACGATGTGATTATGGGGGAAGGAGTGGAGTACCTCCCCCGAAAACGTGTCCCAAACCTTTCTGTCGGAACATGAACACGAAAGATTGGTTCGCGTAACATGCAGCACTCACGCTGTAAAGTCGGCGCTACCTGATACGGCCCTTGAGCCGTCTTGGGAGAGTTTGGTGCACCACACGGCGCCTTTGTGGCCCAGGAAGGTACCGATCCAATCCCCGGTCCATTCTCTGAGCATGGGATTGCCGTCCTTGCAGCTGGAGACTAGTAGATAGGTGTTGTCATCGAGGATGGGTGAGAAAGAAAGATGAGTGACAGGGCGAGTATGTCCAGGAGCGACGAGAGGAACAGCCTTTGGAGTTGTCATTAGTCGTGAAAATAGAAAAGAGAGAGAAGAAGAAGAAGAAGAAGTTGGGATGTGGTATGATGGACGCTCAGCACTGTACGCACTGGCGTAGAACAAGGACCGGACGCGTGGCAATATTCTGGGTGGCACCGACACCGACACCGCACCGGCATCTTCAACGCGCACGTTCACGAGCATACATAGCAACATCGTCTAGCAACAAGGAATGGAACAGCAATGCGTGTCTGGTGGCCATTGATGGAAGATTTGCTGCGTTACTGACATGCACAACAGTTGGACATCCAAACGATACGTGCGACACCGTGTGCCTGCCCCCGAGCTCAGTCACGCCAATCTATTGCGTGCCCTCCAAGTACCCTTGATGGTATGTCTCGTATTCCATATTAATGTTGGATCAGATCGAGTTTTGTGGATGTGTGCAGGGTCCCGTTCCCATTTTAGCCCATATGGATATTCTGATAACGCAACGGAGCCGTTGATCAAGCACGAGTGAAAAATAGAGCGACTTCTCGTCAGTCTCAACGGGAATGGCGTGCTTCACTCCCATGCTCATAACCTCCTGTGGATCCACCTCTCTGGTTTCCAGTCGGTTAGCAATCACCGCACTCAAGTATATAAGCGATACCAACATCCCCCTCTGCTTGCGCCATTCGAGTCCCTGTCCCCCCCCCCTCCACACACGGTCTCACCGAGGGCTTGTTCTCGCACGATGGCGTCCACTGTAAAACGTGTCGGGAAGAAGATAGTTGCTTATCCCGACGACAGCGTACCCATTATATCCACCGCCACCTACCTCAGGGGCCAGGTCAAAGATCCCAGGCAAGGTGTCAGTCTGTCTAGCTGGCGCAAGCTGCCTTATCGCCGTTGCTAATGATCGACCTAGATAATCGATTATCTCTCTAGTCTGTTCCCCATTGTGGGGTGGATTACCCGATATAGTATGCCAAACAGCCATTGGACCACCTACAATCACTCATCATATGTGTCGCAGATTTCGGATGGATGACCGGTGACCTCATCGCCGGTTTGACGGTCGGTATAGTCCTCGTCCCTCAGGGGATGTCTTACGCCCAGGTAAGCACCACTCGCGCTCCCGTCTCTCTTCATCACTCACATCCTTTTCATTCAGCTTGCGACGCTTCCCTCTCAGTATGGCTTATACTCTTCCTTCGTCGGAGGTCTGATTTACTGCGTACGCACCCCCTCCGCTTAAAAGATTACACTTGGATTAATATTATCCACTACCAGTTCTTTGGCACATCCAAGGACGTATCCATCGGTCCAGTCGCTGTAATGTCTCTCACCACCGCTCAAATCATTGCCTTCGTCAATACCCAACACCCCGGAATATGGTCGTCACCAGAAATAGCGACAACCCTTGCACTTTGTTGCGGCTTCATCGTCCTCGCAGTCGGGCTCTTGAGGATCGGGTGGCTTGTCGAGTTCATTCCTGCCCCAGCCGTCAGTGGCTTCATGACAGGCTCGGCCATCAACATCGCCACTAGCCAACTTCCTGGCTTGTTTGGTCTTTCTTCTGTCAAGTAAGTCATCCGTCCCCAATCACTCGTCATCATCTGTATCTGGTTTCCGTAGTTCCAGAGCCTCCGTGTACAAGGTAATCATCGATACCCTCGAGAGCTTACCGAAAACCAGACTCGATGCTGCGTGGGGTTTAGTTGGCCTTGCCGCACTTTATGCTATTCGCATAACCTGCACAAAACTTCAACGTCGCTTCCCCCGCTACAGTAAGAGATAGATATCTGAGCTGCGGTGATTCTCGAGAGCTGACCCAACTCTTTTTCAGGTCGGCTGCTTTTCTTTATCATGGTCGCTAGGAACGCGATTGTCATCTTGATATTGAGTATCGCCGCCTGGTTATACTGCCGCCATCGCAAAACTGCATCCGGATATCCGATCAAGATTCTTGAAAATGTCCCCAGGGGTTTCCAGAATGTTGGCAGCGTTCAGTTTGATCCGAAGTTGGTGGCAGCTTTCGCCTCCCAGCTCCCCGTCGCCACCATCATTCTCTTGTTGGAGCACATTGCCATCGCAAAGTGTATGTTTGAATGAGTGTATGTAGAACAGAACGCTGATTTACATCTCAAGCGTTTGGTCGAGTGAACAATTACAAGATCAACCCTAACCAAGAGTTGATCTCAATAGGTATCACAAACACCGTTGGAAGCATCTTCCATGCCTACCCCGCTACCGGATCATTCTCGCGTTCGGCATTGCAATCCAAGTCGGGCGTCCGCACTCCTGCTGGTGGTGTTGCAGCCTCTGTCGTGGTCATTGTTGCGCTGTATGGTCTTACGCCGGCGTTCTTCTGGATCCCCATTGCCAGTTTGTCAGCAGTTATCATACATGCTGTCATCGATCTCGTGGCTTCACCTGCTCAAGTATACTCGTATTGGCGTGTGGCACCTCTGGAATTCTTCATCTGGCTTGCAGCAGTTTTCGTCACCGTTTTCACTACCACAGAGAATGGTATCTATACCTCGATCGCTGCGTCCCTGATCCTTTTGCTTCTCCGCGTTGCCCATCCTCGCGGTCAATTCCTCGGGAAAGTTACACTCACTGACCCTCGAAATTCCCGGGAAAGTCGCGAAGTTTTTCTTCCTCTTGGCACCGACGGTGTCACCAACCCTGCGGTCAAGGTTGAACCACTTGAACCTGGCGTTCTCATTTACCGCTTTGAGGAGAGCTACCTCTACCCCAACTGTTCGATCATCAACTCTACAATTGTAGACTATGTCAAGGAAAACATGCGCCGCGGGATCGATGTCAGCACGATCAGGCTTCGGGATCGCCCTTGGAATGATCCAGGTCCTGCTAACGGTGGAGCCGAAGCAGCCCAAGTAGTGAACCTTGCCAAGCCCAAGCTTCGGGCAATTATCCTCGATTTTTCCGGAGTGTAAGCACATTGGACCTCACAATTCGAACATGGCGTTCTCATAACACAGAATTCCAGGTCCCATCTTGACACCACGGCTGTCCAGGCGCTGATTGACACCCGCACCGAAGTCGAGCGATGGGTCGATGCCCCCGTAGAGGTCGGTATAGCTGTCAATTCTGTGACTGCACACCATTCATTGAACGTGATTTAGTTCCATTTCGCCACGATTCTTTCTCCTTGGATACAGCGAGCGCTGATTGCTGGTGGCTTTGGCTCTGGCTCGAATGCAGTACCCAGCGAAGTTGCGCCTATCGTCACTTACGGTGGCGGGCATAGAGATGCCTGGAACGACCAGTCGAAGACCCCACAAACAGATATCGAAGCACACGAGACATCTCAGCCTTATCAAAGGGAAGGGTCAGAAAGTTCACCTCTTTTGTCCGAGGCAACGCCGTTCTTCCACTTTGACCTTGTTGCCGCCATGCGGGCTGTACGGTCTGGCCCTGGACAGCAACATTCCCGACGTGATTCGCTGTCGATAAAGCAAGTTGAAGTCTCGACCTCTGTAGTTGTGACTACCGAGTAGTCACGATCTATTCTTCGGGCTATGTATTACTATTAGATGTACTTTGGAGAATGTGTTTCGACATGGACACCCGAGTTGATGTACATGCATACTGTTATTTACACGTTTTATGCGGATCAACTTTCACTACCGGCTTTGATAGCCGTCAGCTTGTAATTCGCACACCTTTCTCAATGCCATTCCCGAGTGTTCTCCGGTTCCTACCAACAGCTCAAAGACATTTGACCTTGCGGTCGTTCTCGGTGACCTCGACGAGTTTCGCCGGCCATAATAAAGTACATACTCTGCATTTACTGAGCCTTCCAACGCTGACAGTGTCCCCAGTGGTCCAAAATCAAGCACCGCAAGGGAATGGAGGACGCCAAAAAGTCCAAAATCTACGGCAAAGCTGCCCGTGTAAGCAAGCGCCGTCACTCTCTTCACGTTGCAGAGGACTCATCCTTCTCAAGGATGTCGTGTCTGCAGCCAAAGGTCGGTCGTCCCCGTCCACAAAAAGTGTTGTCACCAAGTCGACCACGTTCTCGTACAGCGGGTGGTTCTACGAACCCAGAAGAGAACAACCTCTTGGCAGCCGCTATCCGGCGTGCAAGAGATGCCGGCGTTCCCAAAGAGAACATCGAGAACGCACTCGGGAGGGTAATATGCGCGTAAGACTGTGACACGGTCGCAACGCTGACGACCCGTCGCTCACCAGGCCGAACGCGCCAAGGGCCATGGACAGGCGATGTTGTTCGAAGCCATCTACGACGGCACGACCGGTATCCTCGTGTGCGTCGTGTACCCCCAAGTATAGGTTCCCCCCCATACCGACTTTGCAGTCACGTAGGGAATGTCGGTCGGACAACGTCCATCGCACGGTGAAGCAGGTCAAGGATCTTCTGACCGCATACAGGTGCGCGTCATACGCTCCAAGACGTGTATTGGCTCGCTCATCCTCCATTTCAAGGGCACGTCCAGCACCTGTCAAGTTCATGTTCCAGCAACGAGGCTATGTCAAAGTGTGCGTTGGCGACGACATGGAGGTGCTTCTGGACCGAGTCATGAATGTGTGCCCGATTGACTTTGCGGAATGGAGCGAGGCATCTGGGCAACGTGGGGTGGAGGTGAGCAAGCATCGCATCGAAGCGTCCACTTGACGTTTTCATCCATGACGCGCTCCAGCTGGCCTGTC
The DNA here is from genome assembly GCA_038088775.1 of Boletus barrowsii. Classification (NCBI taxonomy): domain Eukaryota; kingdom Fungi; phylum Basidiomycota; class Agaricomycetes; order Boletales; family Boletaceae; genus Boletus; species Boletus barrowsii. Next base: position 38,892 of record JBBPJP010000080.1, on the reverse strand, counting down.
CTCCAGAAGATCTCAGCAGGGTCATGAAAGTGATAGTTGATTTTGCATCCACGTCTCCTCTATGCGAGACACTCGTAAGCGAAGTCAACTGGGCACCGCTAGAACCGCAGGAGGCTGGAGTCGATACCGAAGAGATGAACGGTCTAGAAAGCTTGATAGAAGCTCTAGAAGAGAACGACGACGTCGAGCGGGTTTATACGACGCTAGAGCCGAACCATTTAATTGCTGATATTTCATAGAGCAGACTGGAGAGCGATATAATATGTCCTGGACCCTACCCTACCGCTACATCTGCTGGCATCGGCCGGGCGTGATTTCACACTATACTGTCTTGGGGACCGTCTCCGAAGCACCCCATGCTTGGCATGCATAATTGTGAACCCTGTTGCGCTCCAGGCAGGTGTTGCACTTGTGGTTACGCCAACTGATCTTGCTATGACATGGATCGCATTGGCTTCTCGGGTATGGTGACTTGGGGTCATTTGCCCTCATGATTCGATTGATCCGCTTTCCAGAAAGACCTCAGTTAGCCGGCAAAGCGAGGCAGCAATCGTTTCTTATTATACATTCATATAACTACACCATGCAAGAACGGGTTTCACTCGTACGTGAAAAAAAAGGTCTAGGCTATATTCGTAATCCTGGATGAAGACGCATCCATGCATGGCCCCCAACTCCGCCAAACTGAACAAGTTGCGCCTCGGAAGCCTGATGGACGTATTCCTTGAATCCTGACACCCCTGCTCGAGCGTATACGTCTTGGCTCAATAGCTGTCCTACCGCAGATCTGAGGATTTGGTGAGAGCCTTCGGCACGTGCCCGGATAAGAACATTTATCAATGGTTGAAACTGGACAGGTATGAAAGAAGCTCTGTCCTGTCGGTCAGTGGATGTCGTCAGGAGCGTGTCAGTAGTTGAGGGTGAGTTGAAGCTTGGTGAAGTCATCAAAGGGAAAATCGCAGTCCTCTCCATCGGCGGGATCTCGGGATCCGTTAATAATGGACTCTGCATCACTTCCGGTGGGCTGGAGGTAGGAGACGGGTCTCTATTCAAGAGGAAATGAGTCGTAGTGCCATCCACCCTGGCCCAATTTGGGTGCAACATAATCCATGCGCTAGCCTCTCTGCCGCCGAGCTCAATGATGCCCGCCTGCTCAGCTAGAGCAACATAATCCCGGAATCTCGACACTCCAGCGCGCTGGTAGACTTGTTTGTCTGACTGTACAAGGGCCAACGCAACCGTCGAGCGTGAAGGACGGAAGATACCCCTCTCTCGGGCCGCAAGCAGTAGATGAACGAGTGGTTTGAACTCTGCCCACGTTTGGAGTCGACCGCTTTCATCATGTTTATGTGATACCATAGCGGGCAACGGAGTTGACGGCAAAGTGCTAGAGGAGAGCACTGACCCGAGCCCCCCTGGTGTAGAGTGGCCCAGAGAAGTTGATGCACGCGAAGAAGCGGCGAACTGAGAATTAACCCTGTCGGGAACTCCGAAAGGAGTTACTGCTGGAGGAGAAACATGTTTGCTCGAAGGGGTATCGATGAGCCCCACGTTTCTGTTCGATGGGGAACAGGTTATGGGTGGCGCAACATAGGGGAGGTAATTTGACTTTGGCGTGTCAGTAGCATCACGAGCTCTTTTCTCCGAGGGTATGAGATGCGGAACAGACCGCCCGGGATTTGTATCACGGTTCTCGATATTTGGACCCGTGGGACGTTCGATTTCTTTTGGGACTCCAATGTCTTTTATTTGTGGTGTCTCGCATATTCTGGAAACAGTTTCAAAGAGTGTCTTCGTGGGGCCTACAATCGGAGATATGGGTTTGACCCTAGTACAGGAACTAGGGACACCGAACAGTGGCTTGGTTATTACAAAAGGCGATGCGAGGCAATTGAATTTATGGGGAGATGATATGCCTTGTTTCTCTGTACCTGGCTGTTCTGAGACTGGCACGTCGCCCGTCGACTGGCTGGGCTCGAGAGGAGAACGAACGATGATCGACGAGGGTGGGCAACTGTCAAGCAAAGGTAACTCTAGCGTATCGAGCGACGGCAAAGGTGGGCTGCGCTTTGCAAGGCCAACAGCATCTATGACATCGGGAGCGCTCTTGGACGGATCCTTTGCAGGGCTGTCGTACTCCATCTTCGGAGGAGATTGCGCAACAATGGTCGTGCTACGTGCCCGTGTGGATCCCGTGGAAACAGAGGCGCGTCGAGAACGCGAAGGCGTTTTCGGGATAGGCAGTCCTCCAGGTGTTGGGTCGCTTCTAGACTTCCTCGGTGATGTTGGGTTAGGTGTAAATTCCGGTGCGTAATCGAGGCTCCCCATGTTCTTGCAATGCCTCGACGGCTCAAGAAGATCACGCGTACTGATGCGTCGTAGTTTCGGGGTATCTGGGAGAGTAGTGGAACAGGGATGTAGAGGAGCGTCTGGGTCGTCGAGGGGAGCATCCTGGAGCTCCCTCAAGAGTTTTGTGACGAGGTTGGCATCGAGGTCGAGAGAAGATTGTCTGACAGCATGGGTAAAATTTATTGCATCTGTGCGAGTCCTTAGTACAGCTGCGCCCCAATCGATGACCAATGAGGCTTGACTCTCGAGGCTGGGTGAAGTATGGGGAGAGGAGGGGACAACCAAGATAACTTGGTACTTGCGAAGCTTCAGTGTGGATACGGCATAAGCGTAGTCGCGATCACCGGTAATGAGGATGATTGTGGCGGGGACAGGATGGTCGACGGCGAATGCAAGCATATCGACTTTGAAGCAGCCCCTCTTTCAACGACGAGGGAAAGGGTGACGTGTTGTCCACACACCTATTAACATCTTGTCTACGACGTCCTTTTTGCCATTGTGGGGACAGTCTATCATGGATACACCAGATGACTGGAGCTCGGAGCGGAGGGCCACGGACTTGGACGACTGTGCAGAAATATCGAGATAAGCTCTGAGGGTCGTGACGGAGCCGAATAGACGAGCTATACGACTCATGTTGTTCACGATTTGGTAACCTAGACCAGATGAATTGGAGGGAGGGCTACAATTTTCTGGAACGGCAAGGTAGTGAGCCGCAGTTAATAAGTATTGAGGTGCTGGTGAAGACAGACCGTAGTCCCAGAAGATGGCGACCTTTGGGTGATTAGACATGAGACAAGGAATGAATGGGAAGATGACGGGGAAACGAGGAGAGCTTGTACTCGGCGGGCGGTGGGGTTGCGTGGAATACACATGCAAGGTTCTCTACTGCGTCTGCATGCACATCCCGGCCGGAAGCATGCACACTGCACAGCAGCTGGAACTCGAGGTGCGCCACTGAACGCCCAACAGAGTACAGCGTAAGTTCCCGAGATTGAGGAACCCGGCACAGCACAGGGACTGAATGCTGTGAGTTGAGCGCGGTAGCGAAGCGACTGGACGATCGAGTTTAATGCCTGTTACAAGTTTACATTACATCGTGCATGGCATTCGCAAAGGATATCAATACGTTGTGAATATCTAAAATAGTAAGATAGAGAGAGTCTACTTGACTTTCCGTTGGAGTTTACTGAGATGGTAGTTGATCGACGGTCGCTGTGGTTTGGGGTAGACAGGCTGTACCAGATGTGAGCAGAAAAAACACAACTAGATGGTTAGCGACCGACCGTCGTGCGCATGCAGTTGAACAGCGCGTCCGCCACCTCCTTGCACCTGGCGGGATCCGCAGAGAGAACGTCGCCGGTGGCAGCCCAGCAACCGAGCATGGCGACGAACTCGGCCTTGCACGGCGAGGGTCGCTGTACTGGAACAAAATGTCATTCAATCAGGAGCACCGTCGACAAGGACGTACATTTGGTCGGTCTGACCTTGACACGGGCAATGTGCACCATCGTAGAAATTGTATTATTTAACTGTAAAAAAAATCGATGAAACTGTATGTCCCGGCAATTCCCGAACCCATTAACACGTATGCTAGACCTTTACTTACTCTCACTCATTATGACATCCAGGCTGAACAAGAACAACGCCGGTCAGTCTTTTCACGATCAGCATCAGTCCCAACTGTATTAACACTAACCTTCTAGCCGTGAAACGGATAATGCAAGAGGCAAGAGAGCTTGCAAACGACCCTTGCACAGATTATCACGCCGCACCTCTCGAGGTATTCTTCATCCAATACCTTTCTCTCCATCTGCTCACCACTCCGACCAGGATGACATCTTCGTACGTTCACCGTACACCTCACCCTATGCCCTCTTCATTTCCCCCACCTAGGAATGGCACTGCACCATCAGAGGACCATCGGGCACAGAATTCGAGGGCGGCCTTTATCATTTCCGCATATTGCTCCCTGCAGAATACCCTTTCCGACCACCCTCGCTCATGATGCTTACCCCAAATGGCCGTTTCGAACTCAACACAAAGGTATTCATCTCTGTTAGCCGACACGCTCAACTTTTACCTCTCCAAACTGTCGTTTGACAGATCTGCATCAGTTTCACAAACTGTTTGTCTTTTTCTTCTATTTCAAACATGGTCTAGGCTAATCCATCCGACAGATCACGAGGAGGAGTGGCAGCCTGCCTGGGGCGTGCGAACAGGTCCGTACCCGCTCGGATTTAATGCAAACTTGACCGATGTCTCCTCGCAGCTATCCTTGGCCTCCAAGGGTTCTTCCCCCTTAAGGGATCAGCAGCCAATGGCGTTGGCTCGGTCGAATACCCCGTCTCCGAGCGCAAACGCTTAGCCCTCATGCAAGTGTTCATATTAATAGCCGCCCTTGTACCTCTCTGACAATTCACCGCATTTAAGATCGCGGGAGTGGGTTTGTCCCAAGTGCCAGCAAACCAACTTGGAATGTCTTCCAGACCCGCTACAGCACGCCACCACGACCCTGAATCAGCCTACAGGGCTCCGAGGACTTGCACGCGCCCCAGATCAGCTGGAGCCTCCTGTTTCCCGACCTTCACCCACACCGCTTCCACCTGCCCCAGAACGTTCCTCCGTTCCGGAGACGACAATATCTGATCCCGATCAAACCGCCATCTCAACGCTTGTTACTGAATCTCGGCCCTCAATCGCTGCAGAGGATACCACTCCCACTGGTACAGAGGCCATCCGCGGATCACAGCTACCCGTCCATCACCGCTCTCACCGCCCACCGTTACTATTGGACACTGCAATCTGTTTGTTACTTGTCCTGGTCGTAGCGTTGTTGTGTAGGCGAGTCCTGTGAGTCGCCTGCCCAGTTCTATAGAGATGATCTATCGCCGGTTGGTTATAGGGGCATGTACTTTTTTTACGACACTCTTGGAAGGTTTCTAGACCGAGCTTAGTGTGCTAATTGAATATATTGATCGAGTCCTTGGCCAGATCGGGTGAACTTGAACAATCTCGTTATGTCAGCACCAGTTGATTCAAAGATTTGTCAACCGAGTACTCCTCCTTGGATTTATAACTGATGAGCCCCGTCTTCTACATGTCCTCAGCAGCCCGCCCTCCCTACTTTTGCTACCATGTCATTCTCCCTCGTCGTCCACGACACGGTCTCTCTTAGCCAGACCAAACAGCGGTCGTCCCTTCTCACCTGCCGTCGGCGCCCAGACGCCACTCCTATACCACCCACACTCGTCAATTCGCCCTACCTTGCTTCGCCAAACAGCATCTTTCAGCGAAAAACCTCTATGTCAAGGTGGCCCTCCCAAGAGGACGATGAGTGGCTCCGGGACATGGTCCCTATGGGCAGACCTCTGGCCCTTGATGTCGACTCAAAATCAGATGTATCCAACGACACCACCCCCTCGCCAACCTCTTCGGATAGCTCGTTTGGCTCCTCCCTTTTCCCTTCATCGTCTTCGTTCCTCCCTCCGTCGCCCATGTTGCGACCACGCTCCGTGAGCCTTGATGTCGCCACACCCGCCAAGCGTGCGCTGTGTGGCTCAGGCTCTGGTCAATCACCCCACAATTAATCGCATTCGCCTATCGTTTTACGTCGCAGTTGACTGAGAAGGAACGTTTTTGACACGAGGGGTCGTTCCAGGATGCATGTTCACGTCTTTCCATTCATTTTGGGTTTACTACTTGGTTTTTACGTGGGTATTAGGGACACTTGGGTTTGTCGGGTATTATGGTTTTCGATGTTTCCATTCATCATCGCGTAAAGGCTGGGCATTCTGATTCGTGTCGCCAGCAATTATCTATCTTCATCAATCACATATTGTATTTACTTAACTTTATCAGGTCTTGGACTCATCACGTAGGGTTGTAATCGTAGTAGGCTACACAGCAGTAACTCCAGGATTGACGTTGAAGCGTCACATGAAATAGATTAAAAACATCACCTCCTCCTTCCAGCACTGACACTAAGGACAACTACATCTTCGTCCTCCAAGTTGAAACTTGCTATCGTACTGGAATTCGTAAGCATTTTGCCCATGTAAGATATTCGCATTTTCGAAGCAGGTAACGTGCTGCCCGTGGCCTGGATAAATCGCTCACGAAGCGTGGAAACAAGCAGCGTGAGCGGTAGATCGGAGATGGTCACCAACTTCCCGTCGAGTTTCCATTCTGGTTTCGAAGGTTCGTCGGGGAGTTGAATGTTGAGGGAGATCGTGTAAGGGTGCATCCCGATCCAATCTGCCTCTGGATACAATGCACCACCAGGAAGCTTGGCAATTTTTTGTCTCTTGATCTGGGGTTGTTCCTCGAGGCCCTCCATTTCATCCGCGCTCCGCACCATGCCGGTTTGTGGGCCATTCACACCAGTCATGCGGCCTGGGTGCATACCAGGAGGTGGCGGTTGAAAGCCAAAGGGTTGTACAGCATCTGGACCCTGATAGTGGAGCGGTGGTAACATGACCGGCGGTGGTTGGTTGGAATATACAGAAGCTGGCTGGGGTCCTGACGATACGGTTGCAGCAGAATACCCCGGGTGAGACACGGAGCCTGCAGCCTGGATAGGTGGTGCTGGTAAAGACGCAGGCGCTGGTGGAAGCGTCGTCATCGGTGGCGGTGGAGCAGCAGCAGGCCCGATGCCAGGCCCAATAGCATTTGCGTCCTGTGGTCCCAAACCCTTGGCACGATGAATAGCAGCGATTTGCTCGTCGAAGTTGACATTGAGTGAATATTTGTCCATCGTGCTGACTTTGGTCGCGGTATGCCCATCCCAAACAACTTTTTCTCTCTCCTTCCGGCGTTCTCGCTCTTCCTCTTCCTCTTTCTTTCGACGCTCCTCATCCGCCTCAGCACCGAAGATATCGACACGCGTACGAGCAAGGTCCCTGAGTGATGAAACAACATCGGCACCCCGTAAGAGCTCAGAGGCCTGAACTTTGCGGGCTTCCAATGCATCCCGTTGAGACTTCCACTTGGGGTCCAGCAGTTCAATGCGCATATGCTCGTCGAGTTCGTCCACGGGAATCTGCTGACTACAGATAGCGCAAGTCGTGAGCGCAGATGTTTTCTTGCCACCGACTAGTATAGTCATTAGAAAACGACCGCCACCGGTAACGAACAGAAGGACACTCACGCTTAGGCACATAGTCAGACTTGATTTTCATTGGACCAGCAGCATTTGCATTGGCTTGAATAGCCCTTGCACGCTCCAACTCTCGCAACCTTTCTTCTTCTTCACGTTTCTCCCGCTGTTCTGTATCGTCGTCCTCATCCTCACTTTGTTCCATCGCAGCATCCTCCCCGTCTGCTGCGGGAATACCTGCACCACCAACAGCGGCCGCGGCCTCTGCTTCTGCCGCGGCCTGTCTGGCACGGTGAGCCTCGATGTCATCAGCAGTAGTCTCCATGATCATCGCGGCCATACGTTTCTGCGCCAGGGTCATGTTTTCAACTTCTTGCACGTTCATTGGGGGTGGCAGTTCCGAGTTTGCATCAGCGACGGTAAACTCGATGGTTTGCACGATAGCATAATCATGCCAATCAATTTCAGCAAAGGCCACTACGAGCAAATGAAGTCAGTGTCTGTCATTTACGGAATTGGAGCAATCGAAACGTGCATTTCTCTGCTTCTTGATCGTCTTGGCGCTTCTTATCCTTTTCTCTCTTCAGTCGAGCCCATCGTGCATACTTTTTCGACTGTTCAAGAGCTTTCCACTGTGTTCCATCCTGCGCACGTTCGTGAACGTATGACAACAACTGCTTGTCCGGGTACAAGACTTTCATATACTGTTCGACCAGGCGATTGAAGTAACCGAAGAGTGAATGATTGGGCCGCAAGAAGTCAAATTGATAGTTACGCCCTTCTCTTTGAGAAAGGGCGGCAAGAAAAGTGCGTCCACGGCGAGCAGTGAAAAGGGCGGTCAGTTTCATGGTGTCTCTACGTGTACAGTGAGGTCTAATTGCGTGGCGACCGATGATATGGCACTTACAAATCAATAGGACTGATACTTGGCATGTCCATGACGAATTGGGGCTGAGGTGGTTCGACTCCAAGGTCTTCCTGAACCACAGGCGCTTGTTCACTCTCTGTTATTACTTTATCCTGGGGTACCTCTATTTCCTCTCCAGCAGATATTCGGTCCATACGATGCCTATAGTACGCATGGTAAGGGTCCGCAGGGTTGAGGAACGAGAACTTGGGATCCTGACGCTGATTCTCGCGAATCTTGTCCTCGAACTGCGGGGGATTGACCGAGCGCGCGACGAAGAGAGCGGTCCTGTCAATGACAGCTGAAAAGATTCATCAGCACAGGGGAATGTTCAATACTGAAAGATTACTCGCATTTAATTTCTGGGGGAGGGAGAATGAGACCACTGGAAAATCTGAGAGCGGGCTCCTTGTTCGCGTCAGTGTCGCCATTGATGGCATGTCCGTTCAATGCTGGCATTGTCTGTGTCTCGACTGCCATCATGTTTGACTGTCGCGGTCGTCGTCGTCGTCGTCGTCAAAGACGGCGAGGACTATACTATACACCGTGAGGCAAGAGTTGTCGGAGGTTGAAAACGAGGACCGGCAAGTCTCGGCATGTTCTTTCCGCTTTTTCCTACATGTTCGGCGCGTTCCAACCAACGTCTGTCGCATTCGGCGGTCTCTTATGGTCAGTCTTGTGTCTCGTGCGTCGTCGGAAAAGCTGAGCAGGGGCAGGAAAACGCCATGGAAGTTGTCCGTGACGCGCAAGGCGAATGCGCGCGCGCGCCTTAAGAAAGTGGACGCGGTCATCGAAGCTGTCCGTGCAAGTGGTGTTCAGTGCCAAGCTTTGGTGGGCATAGCACTCCGTGAACTTGGTCCGGTGGCCCTGACACTCTTGATCTGACCCAGGACCGCGCCATGCTCTTGCCCAAAGAACACGAAATGGACCCAAAAGATAAATATACAGTCTTTAGCTCAACTGCGCGCGGGTACCGAAAGGGCATTCACAAGGTGCCCAAATGGACAAGGGTGCGGCCCCCCTTTTACACTGGCGAAACGTTCTTCTCACAATCGCGTGCTATAGCTGACGCTACGAGTCAATCCCAAAGGTTTCTAGTTTTGAGATGCTCAGTTAGTATACTACGTTTTATCTGCACACGCATGGATCAGTTGGCATGTTAGAATAACTAACTGGGTGACCACTAAAACAGCACCACATGTATTTTTCCCTGTCTAATTCCCTCGAGCACCTTCGGCGCCCCAAGAACCGTTTTGAAAATCTCGTTCCGAGTTTCTGGTATATCCAGTAGGTTACGCTTCTTGGCATCTCGGAAGGAGATGTCAAGGATAATGTGCGTGAGTTGGGACATGGATAACGCGTCTGGGAACCGTTAACTCGAGCTTCGCTTCGCGGTCTCTCCACTGACCTGTTTCACAAAGAAGTTTCCCAACTCTGCCTGGTGTACCGGCGGCCGAGCCGATCTTTGACCGTTTAAGATATGCAACATGCTCTTGCAGCTTAAAATGTTTTGCAAAAAGCTTAGCCACATCACCACCCTTATCACCACGCAGTCTCTTATCCTTGAGAACTCTGGTCACATCAGCTACGCGGAGGGCCGCTCCGGCAATGTATAGCAAAGTTGGTGCACCCTGTGACTTGGGCCTTTGCGAAAGCCTCTTGTGCAACACGGGAAGCACTGACGGAGAGAGATGGATTTGTGGGAAAAGGTGGCAAGAGAAAAAGACGTACCAGCGATGATAAAATCAACCAGACGGTCCAACGACCTCGACTCCGTCCATTGAGTCGTGTCCGTGATTGCTGTTTCTGTCTGGAGTTCAATCAAGATCACGGGAAGCAATGTGTAGTGGATGCACTCACCAGGGATACAAATATCATCGAGCTCGAGTCTGGTCGTCTCTGGGAATGATTTGGCTTGCATGGTAGACATGTAGTGCGCAAGCTTTTGGGCCGGTTGCGCGGCTATCGAGAGAGGTTCGGGAACCTCTACTGTTTCTGCGAGTTTCCGTTTCTGTACGATTTCGGAACGGTCACTATGTTGGCCGGGTTCAGGACGGTGCAAGTGACCTTTGCCTGTCTCTCTTTCTCCTTTTCTCTGCGCTTGCGTTTTGCCAAGACTGCCTTGCCCTTGGGAGGGGGTTCGTCTTGCTCCGCCTCTTCCTCCGCACTGAGGAGGCCATCAATGTCGCCGGCTGCTCCCTGGCGCGAATCGAAGGCTGCATCTTCCTCTCCAGACGATGCTACGAGGTCATCTGGGACGAAGTCGTCCTCGAGGTCGTCGCCACGCTGGACGTTCATCTACCTGAGGAGAGCAGTGGGAACGAGTACAGATTTGTGTTCGGATGTTGCCGCGTATGAGGCGAACAAGACGAATGGGGTAATTTTGAAACGAAATGGCCCCTCTACGATGACAGAACATGAGCAGAACACGCACAGTGACGACAAATACGCTGTCTCATAAGTCCATCCTCACTGCAAACCCAAACCCCTTCATGCTCTTTCTTCTGACCCTTGCCCACACCATCCCCATCCCCTTCGTCTTGTTCCTCCTCGTCGCTCTACTCATCATTCTCTCCAGATTCTTCAATATACATCCAGAAGAAAATCGCTTTAAACCACCCCTTTCAGAAGCTCCTTCCGAGTCACCCAAGCGACCCGTTCCCATGCCCTCGATATTTTATAAACCACCCGTCAAGGTTCTCGATGAGCCGAACCGCAAAGATCTCACAAGGCAACACTTCCCAGCAAGCTTTCAGACGGAGGCCGTCGGTGTGAAACAACCCTATGATGCCCTTCTCGTACTCGATGTCGAGGCAACGTGTATACGAGGATCAGGCTTCGACTGGCCGAATGAAATCATTGTATGCCGCATTTTTACCCGCTCTCCCCGCCGGTCCCTAATCATTCAACGACCAAAGGAGTGGCCAGTATGTCTCTTGCGCTGGAAAGATAAGTCTTTAAAAGGAAGAGCCAGTCGGCTGGAGATTGTCGATGAATTTCGCAGCTTTGTCAAGCCCACATGGAGGCCTCAGCTATCGCAATTCTGTACTGATTTAACCGGAATCACTCAAGTTTGTTCTCTTATTCGTCATTCTCTCGATCCAATCATCGTTCGTGCATAGGCGCAAGTCGATTACGCTCCAACGTTTCCCAAGGTCCTTAAAATGTTTGCGAGATTTCTAGTCCAACACGGGTTGATCGATCCCAAGAATGGCCGGCCCTTGCAACGATTCTGCTGGTGTAGTGACGGGCCATTCGACATAAGAGATTTCGTAGTAAAGCAATGCTTTATATCCAACGTCGGTATCTTGAACACAACTACTTGATTTTCAATCGCAACAATGTCATGCCTCGTTTGACAGGTACCAATGCCGTCGTGGTTGAGGGGCGACGTCCTCGACGTACGAAAGGTCGTTTCTGTCTGGGCAGCAATGAATAGAACGTCCGATGCCCAGCAAAATAATGCCAAGGTATGTCCCGTACCCCGTCGTGTAATGATTGTCTTTCATCTCGATCCCATTGGCAGTTTCCACCTAGTTATCACTTTCGATCCTTAAAGATACCACAGCAGCTACGCGTACTCGGACTAGGTCCCTTTCAAGGGAGAGCACACTGTGGAATCGATGTCAGTAAAGACCGTTCAATCGCATCTTTGTGTTGACACAATATTTCACTTTCGCACACAACTCAGGACACTCGGAATATCACACGTATCGTTATCGAGCTCGCCAGGCGGGGAATCCGTTTGGAACCTAACACCCCGATAAATTCCAACAGGCGTTGGCAGTGGATGGGAAGGTCGGGGGAAGTCTTGGAATACTGTTTCATCTAAACTCGTCTTGACAACTCGGTGGAGCACACGGTGATTGCGACAGATATTTATGTTCTTCTTCCTTTCTTTCCTTTTTTTTTTGGACGAGAGATATTATATTTTTTCTGAACCAGTCCTGCATGATACACTATGGCGGCCTCCGACGTGTCCGAGGAGAAGTACGTCCGATCGAGTAAGGTGTGTGGGGCTCCGTGTGCGGCTGCGCAGTTACCTCGTGTTATTGATACGATCTTTCAAAGGGCCTGGGCTCCAAACAAACCCCATGGCCGGGTCTGAAACTCAAGCGAAGGGGTCTGAGGCTCGTGGATTCCGCGGGGTGAGTGTCGTGGCTCAGTCGAGTCAGCCCCGGGCCCGGATCTCAGATTTATTTTGTGGAGATATCAGTTCATGCACGGGCCGTTCCAGCAATTTTTCCGGTGTTCACACCAAGGAAAATATGCACTTTCAAGAATAATGTAAATTAAGAGTGAAATTCTAGTGACTAGTGGGGGTACAATGAGGGACAAAATGTTCCAAGTACGTGGTGTACAAACGGGTGTATATAGATAATAATATTCGGGGGAGGCTGCGGCCGCCAGCGAACTTAATATTCGCGCAGCACGGTGCCAGCACCCCGACACGAATTATAGATAATGCTATGTGATCCTGAGGTTCCCCAGCTGATATAAATGACGACCTTATCACAGCGCATACCAATACTCCGAGAACGAACAATGCAACAAGCTCTTTGACTTGGAAGGCTCACATGCGTGCCAAATAAAAATTAAGGGATTCAGGGTCATCCCACGTAACGCTCGACGTGAGAAACTGATGGATTTGATCAGAAAAAGTTGGTCAAAGGCTAACTCCTTGGAAACATACCGAAGAAATCACTAAGGAAGTGTAAATATAAATCATTATAGATCACGAGTTAAGTGATCGACGAGACTTACGAAATCCCAGAGAGTACCGAAGGCAGGAATTCCGAGAGCCTTGCAACCGTGCTGTATCTCGTAATTCCCGATGTAGTTTGAAGTAATAAATACAACTAGTGTGAAGGGCACTGAATTTCTGGCATCAGAAAGGATCGAGAAGAGTACGTACCTTCAGCTTGCCAGTAGTCGTAAGCTTCTTTCAATATCTTCATCGTATCTGGACGGCCGCCGCGCTCCTTGCTGTCCCACAGAAGAAGACGCTCCGGTCCGATGTGACGATGGATGAGACCACTGATGGTAGGGCCGAACGTCTTCTCTTGGTCGGAGCCTACAGAGGGTATTAGTCTCTCGCAATGGCACACCACGTAGATGACATACCAATCCAAATGAGATACCTGCAATCAGGAAAGCACGTTAGCCATCATTGTCCATTGGAACAAGTAGGCGCTTACCAGTAGGGTGATTGTATACATGTCGAGAGAGCGGCACCAAGACCCGTTCCCGTGCAAATACGGATGCCACGTTTGTACAACGTGGACGTGTTGGAGACACCTGCAACCTGAACTGATCGTGAGAATACAGGCGAGTACAATGGCGGTACTGAACCCACCTTCAGCTGACGGGTCCAGATCTTCCTCGGAGGATCGTTGACAAGACTTTTCGTGAAATCACCTGGGAAAGCTGTGAGCGAGGATTCGCAGGACTCGTGACCATGAGCGAGTTCACCTTGCACGCCACAAATCAAATAATGATATTTAGCATGAGTTCCCTCACTGTGATGCGTTCAGAAAGAAGAAGAGACGTTCCAAAATGACATTACATACGAGACGATGCCGAAAGCATGGTACTCCCACACGGCAGAGCGGCTGATACGGGCGAGCAACCCCTGCTGCATGCCACGCTCGAATCGAAGGATTGCGACTTTCGGAGATGGCTAGTAGAAGACGGTCAGCCCGGAGATACATTTTTCATAGTGTTTTACTTACGAGTTCGATCTCAACTGCAACCTTTCGGGTACAAATCCAAGGAAGAACGATGCTGTGGACGCGTTGTCAGGACGGGTAAACGCATTATTAATGAGGATGATACGTACAAGATGGTCATGCCCACAGTGTACCAGAAGGCTTGCTGGTCGATAACATATATGCCACTGCGATCGTATACGCCGTCCGAAATGTCAAAGGTGTTGTCCAGAATTGTGTATACCCAAGTCATGACGAGGGAAGTCCAACCGAAGAATCTGTGGTTCCTCTCAAAGACACTAATGATCGATTGTCAGCCACTCCCAAGGGATCATTTTCAAGTGCACATACTTGTGGTGAGTGTTACGGACCCAAGGCAGGCCAGCCGTCAGGGTAACAAGTAACATGACGATTGTAATGACACCAAAGGCGATGAGCGAGCTGGTGTAGAACTGCCTGTACCTGAACTGGTTGACGACCATCAAAATGAACCAGGCGATACCGGAGATGGCGCAGGAGCTGTGAATACCGCCGAGATGCTGGTGACGAGGCATGAATTTGCATTCCAAAAGGCTCAACAATGCGACATACCTGGAGGGTAGACGTACAGCCAAGACGGAACCAGAGGGGAGTCCACTTGGCAAAAAGAGTGTTGACAAACAAGTAGAGAAGTCGGCCAAATATTTCGTTGCGCATGAGCACAGCAAAGTTCAGATTGCCCACGACCAGAGCACCTGGATACTTGAGAGCGTATGGCCAGAGACCAGCTGCAGCGAAGCCCAAGGCGGTAAAGTTGAGTATAATGATGAATGTGAAGAAGCGCCTTCATAACAGTGTGAGCGAGGAAGTAGAAAGCCTATATCGTAAGACCAACCTGTATGAATTGTACCACACGATGAAGTGGACCCATTTTGATATCTTGATCTTCTGGGGTTTCGGGGGTTGAGAAGGGGGTTTTGCAACGTTGGAAGGCGATACAGGTGCATCCTTCTTGAGAGATTGCACAGGGAACACGTCGAGGTCGACGGGCATCTTCTCACTCTTGGTGAGGTCGGGGTTGGCAGCGAGCTGAGGGGAGCGGACCTCCAGTGTCCCTTTCTCAGCATCGTTGTGGGCAGGGCGCGACATGACAGAGGTAGACAAGATCGAGGCCCACTTGATGTCAAGAGTATGGGCGAACCGCAAAGCTGCGGTGTTGCCTGCACGAGTTAGCTTTTATCATCTCCAGGAGTCCACTGAGACCAATCGGGGAAGGAGGGCGGAGACAGATCTAGGGAACCATCCGGTGTACCATCTGGTGTACAGCAGAGAGGACTCACGGCATTACGCCAGCATTCCGAGTGACCGGATTCACGGACGGAAAGTACGCATCCAGACATCCCGCCTTGGCATAGCAGTCGTTGTCATATCGGGAGCCGGTAACCATCAATTCTTTTTTTAACGAGATGCTCTGGTGTCGGATTGGCGGTAGTAGCCGCAAATGGGAAGACATGCGGTTCGGTCTTTGGACCCATGTCAATGTTGATCCACATAGAAGCACTGTGAAAAGCCTTTGTGTATACCGGTTCCGATAGATTTCTAGATGATCCATATCTGAGGAGGAACATGTGAGAAGTAACACTGGAAATAACTTTGTAAACCCAGTTGCATATGGAGGGCTAGGGGGGTCACGTGGAACTCCTACGGGACCCCGATTTGAAAAATGATGGGTGAGCCCCAAACAGTCAATGGAGAGCTTGGAGTCTGAGATAGTTCGGAACGTTGAACGTTCCCCGGCGGCGCTTTCTCATAGCGACTTCTCACGAACCCGAGTCATCATTGACGCGGCCAGGCCCGCGCCGACGCACAGCAAGAGCATCGCGCCGAGGAACAATCAAAACCTAACAGGGGCAACAGCATACCTTATTACGCGCAAATGAGTTCCTTCACTATGTAGCATACGACTCAGCCTCGTTTAGCTCCATGCGCAGCCACCAGAAGCGATACGCAGTAACCTCCATAGGGAATAGGTAGCAGGACTAAAATAACTGATACCCCGTTATCTAAAGAATTCGCGACTCGTGTGATAACAGCAGTTTTTCAGTACCTATTTGGACGGAAGTATCGATAGCTTGGCGGGCATGGGACATGTCAGTCAGCACTTGGGGAAAGCAAAAATAGGAACGGCAGAACCCGCGAGCAAAATTCACCTTGTCCGATGCGATCACGGTGCTGACCGAAAGGTTTGATACATGATACATTGTGCGACGGACACGCACTTTACGGCCCAACAGCCTTTCGGAGCTCTGGGCAGAGATCCTCGGTACGTGTCTTGCTCAGCGGACAGGTTTCGCGCATCACAATGTAGAGACCTGGTCGAGTCGAGATCGACGGATGCTTGTGTTAGCCGACCTTTTGATGCGACACCCCCCGAGGCTCGGACTCGTCAGAATCTTTCCTTTTTCGGCAACATCCTTACATCCATACTTCCGAGTGTCCGTACAAACCCGTTCTAATCGCAGGAATGCTCGCTCACCAGTACTAGTTGTCGTCCACGCCGTGATCGAGGAATTGCAGTGCTTGAACTGCCTCGGTCGGGCGCTAGGCGGGGTGGCATGCTCCGTCTCTTCACAGTGCCTCTGGAGAGTTGGACGTCGCGGTGACAACGATTTACTGAGGCTCGATTATGTTTAATGCATGTAATGAGACACGATGATGGTGCTGTCCGGAGAGTACTGTACATTGACTTGATCACAATGAGTCGCGATGATCCCAGCTTAGCGAGGCTTGATGGCGCGCGAAGCGCTGACACTACCGTAGCCATGGCCATAGCAAGGTGGCAGGACGGTACTTTTTTGAAGTAACGATGAGTCAACTTGCGGCGCAAGCGCTCACCAGGGTTGCATAGTATCGGATATTGTTAGAATGCTGTCATATCAAGGTCAGGGTCGCTCGAGTGTAAGCCTGAAAGCCTGAAAGCTTGGGAGCATACACATGAATTTAATTTAATTATGTACTCCTAACATCAGCATCCGATACATCCTGCACACCACTGTTCTGGATACCATGGGCACTCTGTGGGCGAGTTCTCAGGACATTTGTGCGTGGATAGCGAGTGGAGCCTAATTGAACAGGCAGGGCCCCGAAAGAGTTGAATGGAGGCTTCACATGGTTCCATTTGCAACGACCGGGCCCCATGCAGTTTAAATTCGTTGGGCTCCCTTGAGCTCGGATAAAAGTCTGGGATCATCCTCCTTCCTCTACAAAGTCCCTTAGATGTCGGAGCTGTGCAGATACCTCTTCCTTAAACAGGCCGATCTCGTTGCTGTTCTTGGCGATCGCACGAATCGTTTCATCTTTAACACGTGCAGCCTTGGCGAGTTGCTCTCGGTAGCTGCGGGTGTTCACATGAGTGACGTAGAAATGACATTGCCGGGAAGTGCTCACTCAAATTGCAGGGCCTGAAGTCGTGACTTCACGCCCATCCCGCTCGATAACGCTGCGGTGCGTGCGTGCGCGAGTTCCCTCTCCAGCCGCGTGGCTTCGGCGTTGCTTACCATGGATTCTTGCTGGGCCGCCTGTCGTCGTGTCGGTTGTGCACAAGAAGAGGACATAGCAAGTAGCAAGTCACTTACATCTCGGAGGTCATCCGCTTGTTCGTTCAATACTACTACCTTCTTTTCGATCTCTCGGACTTCCTCGTCCACGTTTTCGCACTCAAGTGTCGTTTGATCGAGTTCGTTGTCCACCTTGATCCGCTCACTTTCCACGTTGGCACGTTCCGTCCGCTTTGTCTCTGCCACCGTATTGAGGGTTGGTTTGATCACCTTCCGAACGTCGGAACCTATGAGAACCTGCTGAGGGTTGGATGTTGCAATGTTAAGCTGTAGCGTAAGATCGATGTCTTGGAAAGGAGGGGAAATTGGCGGAAATAACCCGAGCGAGGAAAGGAGATTCGTGTATAGGTCGAGAGCTTCTTCCGCAGCCGCCCCTCGATTTGTCATTACAACCTCCAACGACATGACGGTTTTTTGGGCTTCAGCGATTCTATGTTTGAGATCCTCGAGGTTCCGTGCCAGTGTGTCATGATCGGTGTTCATGCGGATAACCTCTTCGGGCGTTAGGTTCTGTACCTTGACCACCTCGGCTAGTTTCGCATGTTCAGCCTTCATCTGCTCCAAATTTGAAGCTGAAAAAATATTAAGAAAAGAATCGAGAGACTTATACGTAGCTTACTTCGAACGGTGAGCTCAGCCTTCTCGTGAGCAATAGTATCGATCAAATGTTTTTTCCGCGATTCGAATCGTTGGAGAACATCGTGGAATTTTGCTCTGTCACTGACAAGAAACCCGTGGGTCTTTTGCAGTTTCTCGAGCGGGGCCTAAGTTGACGGTGAGACTCAAACACGCAGCACAGTCGTTTGACCCACGGAAGACGAATGAAGCTGCTCAAACTCGGCTTTGATTCTGGCGAGCCGTTCTTTTTGCTCCTCTAGATCGTTCACCACTCTTTCGTTCTTCTTTGCTTGAGAGGAAATGAGGCCTGATCGGCAATGAAAATATATAAACCTACCATAACGTGTCTCCAGAGCTTTGTCTTGCTCTTCAAAGATATCTGCACCGTGAAAAAAAGAAATGTATGCTTCTGCGAAATAATCGAACGCCAGGGTCTGGTGGTGAATCGGATCGTGAAACTCTTCCGGTACCCTATCCACCACTTGTAGGGTTATTTCGTCGCTCTCCAAGTAATGTACTCGGGCCTGAAGCATGTTAGAGCGCGCGTTTTCACGGCTGAACATGACTGACCTTTCCCAATTCCACTAACCAATGTAACACGGCGAGCAGTGCTGGCCATGAATGCATACTGCCAGGAGCGGCCAACCATTTATTGTCAATTTGGGACGTGAACGGGTATCGGAGGGCTTTCAAGGCGGGCTGAAACTCGTCCTCAAAGCGCATCTTGGTATCGAAGGGATATGACGGGTCAACAATACTAACGAGATGCTGGAATATCGCACGAAAATCTTTCCCCTTTATACTCGTCAAAGTTTGCATGGAGATCTCGTATTCGGTGCCTTGGAGCCAGGAGAATATTTCGTGGCGCGCCTTGGCTTGGTACGAGCGTTCGCGAATGGGCCGAGGGTCCTTGAGTACTTGGCTCCCCGAGGGTGCAGAAAGAGCGTTGCCGCCTCCCCAGATCGATCCACGGCGCGTGGAACTAGAGAGTGGTGCGATCTCGATCCAACAAAACCACGGACCTGAGAATATACGGACTCACGCGTTGAGAGGAGTCCGGCCATAGTTTGGCTTGGTCGTGCTCTGTGGGAGCGGGTTGACGTTCTGAGACCTATACGTGGACTGTCGTGCACTGGATCCCGGGCCAGCAGAGGGAGGTGGATATGGTGCACGCCCAGGCGGACCCGCGAGGCTCATACGCGCAGATGATGGCGGGGCTTTCTTGATGGTGGATGGAACGGGTAGACCTGAGCGAGCATTTCCGTGTGAATCGGATGCAGGTTGCATTGTAGACCGTCGTAGCGCGTCTGCCATGGTATTCGATAGATGTATACAAAGTAAACGCGTCCTGGTGCGGACGTCACGTGATGCGTGGTAGTCCCCTTCTCCCCATCATTTAACGAGAATGGTGCGCAAAGACCTGTTCGGCGGTGCCATCGTTGCTGAGCTTCCGCACACCCTCGTAGACGCATCGTACGTCTTGGATATTCTGTCAAGGTACTTGATCTCATAACCCCCCTTGACAGCGACATTCGACCAGTTCCAGATAACCAGGAGGTCTTCCTGTATCCCGATTCCAATGCTTCGATCATCGTTGAAATATTAGAACGCGTATCAGAGTCAACTGATGTGGAAGCAGTAAAGTGATCTCGTTGTCGTCTTGCCGTATCTCAGATTGAGTGACTATCTCTACAAGATATCACTTTGAAGCATTGGCTCACGACAATGATGCCATCTCAAGCACGATGCAGATACCCTTTGTCGTGCATAACGATCGAGGAGATCGGACGCCATCCCCTATCATACTGCATGGATCTCAACGCATCTCCAAATTCAATGCCGTCATCCCAGACGATGTGGACATACAAATCGCTCTCTTTCGTGTCGATTCTGGAGGGAAAACGGCCGACATAGTGGTGTCGACGAACATACCCAGGAGTTCAGAAGGCGGCATAGGAGAAGAGCAAGCAGCATCCGAATTTAACACATTAGTTTCTTCCCTCAGCATCATCGATTACGACCTCTTTCACTGATTCTGTGGTCTCCGAGTGCAACTGCGCTCCGTCACTTTTAGATTTTTATGGGGTCCCTTTTGGGTGGCTCAAGCCACGATCCACACGGAGTGTCCGAGAGAGTGGGAATGTAGTCTTGAACCAGAACATTCTAGGAACCGGTGGTCACCTATAAGCGCTTGCTGTCAGCTTCCGGGAACCGACCCAAACGGGTGGCTCGAGACTAGTGGCAATGGAATGTAATCCCATGAACGACCATTATAGAATGTCGCATATTCTCATGGATGAGTACAGTACCATCCCATACAACTTCTCATCGCAGCACATCAACATCTGTACTTACTATCAAGTTTCCTGTGATTGGCGCGGAACCTATCCGGGATCGCGATCACCTGTCGCATGCACCACCACACAGGGAAATGGTGCATGCCCTCTTCCTTGACTACAGGCGTGTACGTCGCGTGCTCTGAATGCAGCGGTTTCTCGTAAGGGATGGAGCTCATAATTATTCTGTTACTGGCGCCATGATGCTAGCGGTTGGAACCTTCACTGGTTCCGGCGCGTGAGATATCAACGGTTGCTATACACAGCTAATGATACAACGTCAATATAGCTCTCACAGCAATGAGGAAAGCACTGGTTCTTGGGAAGCTACATGAACGGACTAGGTGTGGCTTGCTGCATCCAACTCTTGCTCAGCTTCAGGTTCCTCTTCGATACGCTCACGGATACCAGCTTTCGTGGCCTCTGCTGCGGCCTTGGCATCTTTCTTTCGTTTCGCTGACTCTTTCAGTTTGTCCCACCGTTCACGGAACCGTGCAATCATGACTCTCTGTGTACACCCGGACGTTAGATAATAGGGACATTCACCGTAATCGTAGCCAACCTGTTTGTCATTTTCTACACGAGCGAGCCGAAGCTCTTCTTCTAGGTCCCTTAACCGACGCAAGAGCTGTGCTTCACGGTCACGTCCTGTATTGAGTGCTGTCATGGGACCCGGAACGGATGGTATATTGACATTAAGGGCGTTGAGATCCATCGCAGACTGTTGTCCGACCGGTCGCTGCAAGACGAGAGAAGCTCCCATGGCCCTTTGAGCCTACGAAGGATTCATCATGAGGATGCAAGAGGTGAGACATAGATCCTACCTGGTGCCGCGCCATCACTATACTATCCCGCAATAATTGATCCTGTTCCTTGCGTAATTGTAGTACGCGGTCTGCTTCAGCAAGTCGTCTTTGCATCCCCTCCATTTCCTGTTTTAGCGAAGTGTTTTCTTTCCGTAGTGCCGACGTTGCGGACTCCGATTCCAGGGGAATCAGGCAGAATGATTCCGAGAGGTCGTCCCCTGTCGTCCAACAAGACGGAGTTGGTTAATATCGAGCGAATATCATGGGTGGTGAGTCGTACCATCATCAACCAAGATTTCTTCGTCGGTTTCTTCGGGGACAGTATCTTGTTCTATACCGATAACGTGTGTGTGATTACTGATATAACCCGATTTTGGTTTGCCATCAAGCCCGAGTTTCCGAGAGAACCTGGAAACAAATGGTGTTTCACGCTCACGCTCAGGCTCGCTTCCTGAGCTACCATCCCGTTGCACTCCCCTCCTGCCCGAAGGGTCCGGCTCTGTCCCGAGGGGAGCTGTGGTGAAAGCGACAGGCTGAGAGAGATTATCCAGCATTCCTTCCATGATACGCCAAAAATGGTTGAAAGCATCCCCTGGGTCAGACTTTTCTCGACCGCCGGGCATAGTCAATTGGGGGATAATAACAGTATATTTGACAGGGTATGACGCACCCGTTGCCCAAGTACCATGAAGGACTCATCCACATTGTTTTGTGAATCCATCAGTCGCAGGGAAGCGCTTGGAGGTAGTGGAGGTGATGGAGCTAGGCGAGAATGGGATTGACCACTTGCAGCCGAGGAATGGTGATCGGCACGCAGTTGAGCGAGAGACACCTTCTGGGGAACAGACGGGTCTTTATTCTCTTCCCGCAGCTTGGCGATCCTCCGTTCAAGCTCTCTTCCTGCCTTGACGTGTTCATTGTAAAGCATACGAAGCGTACGTTTCGTCTGCGATCACAGTTGAGTAGGGAGATGCAATGACGAAACGAAAAAAGCACATTGCCATCGTTTGATTTCTCTTCGCATTGCAAGAAGGCTTTCGCAGCTTTTGCGTGCTCTTCGACAGCAGGAATCAATAATCCTTCATTCAGGAAATCTTCGGCGTTTGCTGCATGTTGATGCGCCTGGAAGTGCTAGCACTTGAGCGAGGGGAAGTTTCAGATTGCGACGACACTCACGACGTGCAAAGGTGAGTCGGTCGTTGACATTTTGATCACTGGCTGTTGTCTGCGATGATGAGAGTGCAAGGGGAATGTGCCACTATTGTCATTGAACGGGTATACTGCTATGGAACTAATACACTACGTTATCACTGCTAATTTAGAATCGGGTGCCGAGTGTGCCGAGTGTGATGGCTGCGGGCGGTGTCTGAAAATGGCCGAGTGTGCCGTCGTCGTCCTTGCCAACGCCCAACACAAAGAACAGTCTCAGTCGGGATCGCCAGCATCTCTGGGCAATCGACGCCAGCCATCCGACATCGCACACGGCGTTCCTTTACCCACTCCGATGTCCACCGCTGCTCACCTGTAAGCGTCTCTCGTCTCCCTTCTCACCGTACCCGCTCACACCCAACTAGCAGGAAGAAAATCAGAATAACGGGTACGGTCTCGTTTTCTGCTCACTTGGCTGTAGAAACTGACGGCCCGATAGTTGTGGCCGCGGACGGTTTATCGAAGCGGGATGTCTTTCGTCTCCCCGATCCTTTTGCTGTCGTCACCGTCGATGCCGAGCAGACACATACCACCAGCGTCATCAGGAAAACCCTAAACCCGTACTGGAACGAGAGCTTCGACATGTGAGTGTCGTTTCCCCCGAGGAAGGTGGCGTAGTCTTCCCAAAGTTCGCCTTTCTCACATCTCATCGCACAGCACCGTCAAGGATCCCTCCGTCCTTGCTGTCCAGATATTTGATCAGCGCAAGTTCAAGAGACGTGACCAGGGTTTTCTTGGCGTTATCAATGTCAGAGTCAGCGACGTTCTCGACCTAGAACTGGGTGGTCATGGTAAGCGCCCAGCAGTTGAGGCACCTCTCCTCATCTCTCATCAACTCCATCCCCTCCAGAAATGCTCACACTGGATCTGAAAAAGTCCAACGATAACCTTGTGGTGCACGGCAAGCTCATCATATACTTGTCAACTAATGTCAATCAGCCTATCCCCAACCCTGGTCCCTCTCAGGTACAGGGCGTTACCACCGCTCTGGCCGACATGGGCATGAACGAATCTAGCATCTCTCTATCGCCCAGCGGTGTCGGTCCTCCTGGCGGTACTCTCTCCAGAACCCCCAGCGCACACGCTACTGAGGCGGCGACAACATTAATGCCGAGTTCAACTTCCCATGCGTCTTCTTCTCCATCTGCTCCCACCGATCAGGACCAGATTTCCTCCCAATCCAACCGTCCCGTTAGCTCGAATAGTACAGCGGCGCATGCGGCTGCTCAGCAGGCCAATGCTGCAGTTGCAGCAGCAGGTTCTGGGGCAACCAGTCAACAGAGAAACTTTAACCCCAACGTGGACCAGTTTGGAGCACTGCCTCGTGGGTGGGAACGCCGTATCGATCCTCTCGGCCGAACTTATTATGTAGATCACAACACGCGAACCACAACTTGGAACAGGCCATCCCCAGACCAATCCGTGAATGCCAATAACCAGGACAGCGAGACCAATGCAGCCAGAGACCAGCATTCTCGTCGTGTTCTGGCGGATGACATGGTTGATGTCGGCCATGTCAACGCACAAACGAACGATCGTACTAGTTCCACGGCACCTCAATCTCCAAATAACACTTCGTCAGCTGCCCTAGCCGCAAGCAATCACCTTACTACTCCGGGTACTGGTAGTCTTCCAGCTGGATGGGAGGAAAGGTACACCCCTGAGGGCCGCCCATATTATGTTGACCACAACACGCGTACAACTACATGGATCGATCCTCGTCGCCAGACAGTCATACGCGTCATGGGAGCCAATGGTCAAAATACAAGTCTCCAGCCACAGGCTTTTTCTCAGCTTGGACCTTTACCGTCCGGGTGGGAGATGCGTCTCACTTCAACTGCCCGTGTATACTTTGTCGACCACAACACCAAAACCACGACATGGGACGATCCCCGTCTCCCGTCTTCATTGGACGCAAATGTCCCGCAATACAAACGCGACTTCCGGAGAAAGCTTATCTATTTCCGCAGCCAGCCCGCTATGCGTGCGCAACCAGGTAATTGCCAGATCAAGGTCAGGCGAAACTACATCTTCCAGGACAGTTATACGGAGATCATGCGGCAAACGCCTAATGATCTAAAGAAACGTTTGATGATTAAGTTCGATGGCGAGGATGGTCTGGACTATGGTGGCCTGTCTAGGTGCGCTGATGAGCATTGATTGTCTGTCGCAAACTGACCATTTATTAGAGAGTTCTTCTTCCTTCTCTCGCACGAAATGTTCAACCCATTCTACTGCCTGTTCGAGTACTCCGCGCACGATAACTACACCCTTCAGATCAACCCTGCGTCAAGTGTAAACCCCGAACACTTGAGTTACTTCAAGTTCATTGGACGTTGTCTTGGACTTGGTATCTTCCACCGACGCTTCCTCGACGCCTACTTCATAGTCAGCTTCTACAAGATGATTTTAAGGAAAAAGGTCACGTTATCTGACCTAGAATCTGTTGATGCAGAACTACACCGCGGTCTCACATGGATGCTGTAAGTTACCCGTGTACCTTGTGTTCCTGGATGTTCATTCCAGATCCAGCGAAAACGACATTACAGATATTATTGATGAAACTTTTACCACATCCGAGGAACGATTTGGAGAGCTCGTAACGATTGACCTCAAGCCTGGAGGAGCGGACATTCCCGTGACCCAGGAGAACAAGAAAGAATATGTGGATGCCGTGGTCGAGTATCGTATCTCGAGGCGTATCAAAGATCAATTCGAGGCTTTCATGTCGGGCTTCAGCGAGTTAATTCCGCAAGAACTTATCACTGTCTTTGATGAACGAGAGCTCGAGTTGCTTATTGGTGGGATGTCTGAGATCGATGTGTAAGTGTCTATGTTCGCAGCGTGGCACTGCTACGATACTCACCGTGTTACAGTGATGATTGGACCAAGCACACCGACTACCGAGGCTACGAGATGAACGATGAGGTAATTCAGTGGTTCTGGAAATGTATCCGCAGTTGGCCACCTGAACGTAAATCCCGACTGCTTCAATTCGCAACGGGTACATCACGCATTCCTGTCAACGGCTTCAAGGACCTTCAGGGATCAGATGGTCCGAGGCGTTTCACAATCGAGAAGTCTGGCGATCCATCGCAATTACCCAAGAGTCATACTTGTTTTAACCGCATCGATCTGCCACCATATAAGGACTATGCGAGCTTGGAGCACAAGCTCACGCTGGCTGTAGAGTGAGTCCATTGATCGTTGCAGTCTTCATTAGGTCGCTGACGGTCATCACAGGGAGACTGTTGGATTTGGTCAAGAGTAAATTTTGCAGATCGAGAGGACAGAACACCCTATTTACCCTTGTTTCGTTTCGTCTCGTCTATTTTTTTAATCCTCCAACTGAGTGACACTCTATCTCATATGTAATCTTATCGAGACGTATTTGTTGTTGGCATGAGGACTCGGCTTGCCTTAGAGTTATCGAGTCTCTTGCAAGCTTTATCATATCCCATGTTACTCGCTAAGCAGACCAGTATACCGTCCGATACATGTCAATAGGATACTCCACAGTAACAACCTCACCGCTTCTCGAACGCGAACCCAATATAAATGTCTGACCCTCCATAAGTAAATGATTCGTCAGGGGACAAAGCGAAACAGCTTACTGGCGGCTTCCCACTGCTCCTCGTCCATCGAACTCTCGCCATTTGCATCCACGACCTTCATTCGTACCATGAGTTCTTTGAATTCCTCCTGCTCGGAGTGCTCTGCGAATATTTGGTGGAATTCTTCCTTGAAAATCGGGTACAGAGAATAGTCCGCGGCCAAACTGTAACGCAAGGTAAGAAAGCTGGCCTTGTCGATGATTGGAACAGCAAGCGGGAAATGTTGGTCTCCAATGGGCCGGGAGAAATAAATAATGCGCAACAGTCATCCCAGCCCATCGAACCACTCATGCAGTGATTTTGTAAAGTAACACGTGTAAGAAACCCACCCTACGAAGTTGTCCCAGTCTACAATGTATTCTGGTACATCCTCAACAGCATCTTTGAGGAAAAAATAATAACGATGCCCGAATAGAGGGCGAGATTGCCGGTCTTCAAAACGAATCCTATATACTGCATTACCGAAAGAAAGGTCAGTTGCAGAAGGCGGCAGTGCATCTAGCCGTTCTCTGAGGGCGGTGTTATCTTTCGACGAGAAGGTAAACAAGAGTAGTGCATACAATAATTGATCGGCGTTAGGAATAGTACCGAGAAACACACCACCCTTGCGAAGGTACTGGGACACGTTACGGAGCATACACCGCGCTTTCTGTGACGTCTCAAAAGCATAGTGCATACAGAATTGCATAGAGACAACATCGAAAGGTTGCGCGAGTCGTTCCGGTGGGAAAGCTTTTGAGAGAGGTTCAGTGTAACAATCAATTGCTGCGAACGCAGCGTCAAAGCGCGGGGTAGGCATCGTTTGCCATCTCTCACGGGCTTGAGTGATAGAGACATCAGCGATATCTACAGAGATTGGGGTACCATCAGATAGGCGGTCAACGATGGAAACCGGTAACCACGCACCGGCACAGACCAGCTCCTTCACCCGGGCTTTCGCCCACTTGGTAAAATCGCCGCCCTTGCCACAACCGAGATCAAGGACCTTGCCACGCCCCTTACCCGGTCCAGAAGATTGCGATACGAGGGAAGAAGCTAGAGCCGGGTGGGCAAAGCGCGTGATCAATACAGATTTCACCCAATTGTTAAAATATTTGAGGCCGATTATGGGAGATTCCATGCGTTGCTTGACGCCTACTTCAGGCCGCATGTTGTCTGGAAAGAAGACAGACAGATTAGACCTACACGGGAAAACTGCATAAGAGACCCACAATGATCAATCACTTTCCCCACATCGCCTGCATGGCGTTTAACAGGCAGATTGTTATCCGGAGAGCTACTGCGATCTCGTTTGCGCTTGGATAGCAGAAGCTGCGTCCCAACACCGCGGTAGCGTCGATACAATTCAGTTTCCTGCGGTGTCATCGGGACAAGAACCGAACTTGCCGGCGTTTTCCGATTACGCGGGTTGTACGGGATAGCGGATGGTGGTGGTGGTGGTGGCATTGGGGCTGCGACAGTAGGGGTGTCTAAGGAAGAAGAGGGACGGGAAGATGCTCGGACTGGTGAGCGGGTGAAGGGGGGTGTGGGAAGGACACGCGGGGCAGAGGAGGCAGATTCGGCCTGCTGCTTGCCATGGAACGGCGCACGAGATGATGAAGGTGGAGGAAGGCGTGAGAAATGTTGCGACTGTGACTGACCATCCTCTGGCGGGGCATCCGTCCGCGACATGTCGAGCGCTGGGAGATTGCTCCGACGTCGCAGCGATGGCACCCCAACCAACCTGTCCACGTCCCCATTTAATGCTGTCGTCGGAGGGAACAACGACACAGGCGACTGAGTATCTGTCCCCAGTAACAGATGTGACAAACTGGATGGCCGCGCAGAACTTGGCGTCCGTGGCTCCTGGGGCTCCGAGTTGAGCAGGACTGCTAGATCGGTGGCCCGACGAGCTACAGTCGGGCTGTTGGTTGCTCGCGAGGAGGACGGGCGTGATGTTGAGGGAGAAGGGACATCATAGGAGAGCCTTTCATGTCTGTCCAAGTCGGCGTCGTGGGTATGTGATGGAAGGGGCTTGGGCTGGGACACCGGCGAGTTCAGGGCTGCGTCTCGAACAGGATCAAAGGCTGGCATCTGAGAATAATGCTGATCCTTGTGACGAAGATTATGTTCCAGTGGTCAATAAATCATCACCCAGTGGTCCGCGAGGAATCCTAAGGAAAATGCGTTCGTCGTCGCCGTCGTTGCGAGTGCCGAACCCTACGTTGAGTGACAAACCACAAACTGCCAAGTTACTTTAGGTGCAAATAACAGCAAATATCTTGTCAAGTTTAAGTTCTGGTGCTAGCCGGCTAAGTATCTATACCTTCCCACTGCGCTTCTCGAGCCACTCAGAGATGTCCGTCGTCGAACGCTAAATGCACAATTCAGTTCTGGTTCACCTACACACATGGAAACCTACCTCAATCCAAGCAGCGGAAGCCTGCAGCGAGTCGAGTGTCTGCGCAAGTACAAGGTTGTATCGCGAAGTGTCTTTGCCCTGTATCTATCTCAGCACTGTGACCAATGTTAAGAGGTACGACAACAAACCTCGAAGAATTTCTTGATCTGTTCGATATCACTTTTGGTACCCAAGTTGCCAAGCGCGGACTGCCAGCATATGGATCAAAACCCGAGCATCCCACAACTGAATTAACGCACCGGGATGATAAATTGGAAAGAAAAGGTTCCCTTGTATCGCTCCTCAAGCTGTGGCGCTATCTCAGCCCTATTCTTAGCCAAGAAAGTATACAGACCCACAGGTTCAAAGTTATCCATGAAAAATTTGACCGAACTTCGTCTCGTGCCGTAGTTCATTTGTAGACCAGAGAAGAAGTATATAATATCCTGAACTCTGGCTTTGTTAAGGATGTATTGTTCCGTGTCCCTGTTACACGATTCCTCTTTACTTGCACACATCGCATACCTGGTCAAGATGAAACATGAAATATCAGGTAACGACTGCCCAGGACACGTACATCGCAGATATACCGATAGAGGGCAGTGTGGTTCTGTCTTCGTAAAGACCTTTGACGAAATTATATTCATCTGCACCCCCGTATTTCACAGCCTGACGATGTTGAGTTCGCGTCGACGAGCACATTCTAGAATTGTCGACTCACGGTTATAGCAGTCGTTCTGAACAAATCCACAGGGATTTTGGATTCATCCCCGGTAGCCATGTACGTTTCGAACATTTCCCTAAGTGTGTCAACGACACTTCCCCACTGTTAACCACAGCGCTCGCAGAGCATATCAAGGATGGCATACGCTTGATCACCAGCTGCAGCCGCTTGTCCAATGGCTCTCGTTCGGAGCTGTGAAATGCCTACAGGTTCGGATGGCGAATACACATAGCCGAGCCTATCCACGATTGGCTTGAACAGTTCCTGTGTGAAATAATGGTTTAATCATAGCATCTGACAGAATCAAAAAACTTGCCTTTCTGAAGTTATTTAAACCTTGAACAATCTCCTCGTTTTCCCACCACGTCGACACTACGTGAGCCAGATTTTCCGCGATACTGTCCCAAACCAAGACTGTCCGGTTTACCAATCAAGTCAGCGAAAATGTTCAGAAAAGAGGAATACTGACACTCGGATTCATTCCTGAATATATCCACCACTGTGAGTGCACTACTAACAGTGGCATGTCCGGACTTGGCCAGCGCCATAGCGTCATGAACTAATCCTATGCGATCGTTGAGGGAGAAGACAGTATCACCCTGAGCCGCTTCGCGCGCGATGCGAGTGAGCTGCTCTTTAGGGTAAAGCACTCTGTCTGTCTACTTGTTAGAAGCATACGCAGGGGAGAAAAGAGATGTGGATGCATACAGACACCTTGCGTCCCCGCATTCAGCTTGTAAGGTTTGCTTGTGTCGATCGAAAGAATAGTCTCACGGGCAGTAAGCACTGCAGTCCTGTCAATCGATGGTCTCCCTGTTTCATCCACTGTCAAGATGGCGAGAGGGATAGTCCTACGCGGATCAGTGAACAGCACTGACTATCTGCGGTGGCGACATCAAGGACATACCAGATAGTTTGATTATCCTTCTCTTCAGCAGGACCAGTTTCGAGGTAGCGATCTTGACGTACTTTGATGCCGTCTTGGCATTCAGTTACAGTGAGCACAGGGAATCCCATCTATGAATCCAACCATTGGATGAGTAATGGGGAGAGTTGTAAAATTTATCAAGGTATACTTTCGTAATCCAATTCACCATCATTTCCGCGACGTCGATGGCTGCTCCATCCAGTTCTTGTGTGGCTTTGTTGACCCCATTCCAGAGATCTTTTGTGGTCGTATTCCCATAGAGGTGGTCCTTAAGATAGATCGAAACGCCTTTGAGAAAGATATCTTGTCCAACGAAATTACACAGCATGCGAAGAACTGGAAATGATTAGTCGTCACGTTAGATACGCCTACGACAACCTTACCAGATGCTGCTTTGGCGTATGACAGCGAGTCAAATATCTACGGGCCGTTGATTCTTCTGCTGAAAACACCCATACCTTGGGACTCACTTGATTGATTCGGTTAGCGTCGGGACACTGGACCTCGATTGGGTGGGAAGACAGCTTAGCATCCAAGCGAAGGGCATCGTTCAGGTGCTCAGTAATGAATTTGGAGTCAACCTTCCACTCGGGGTGGACACTAAACAAGTTTCAGATGAAGGATTATATATAAGTTGAAGCGGTGTTACCGGTCTGGGATATCAAGTCAACAAAGCACATAATGAAAGGATTGTGACATACCGACGATGATGACTTCACCCATCTTCATAGCGTGAGGATGATCTCTAAAGATGTCAAGATGGACACATACCAAGGTGGCAAAGCCTTCGTTCAAATACAAGTAGTCCCACCACTCCATCGTGGCAATATCACCAAACCTCGAAAAAAATTTGGACACTATGTGGCACTAGGACAAACAGATTTGCTAACCACATATGGGCCACTTCGTGAGATTGGATGACAGTGATACGCTGCTTCGTCGCCATATCGGGGCGATCCAAATTCATAAGAAATGCGCTCGTGCGTCCAGTGATAAGCCCCTGCAAATCCCATAAGAGCTTGGAATGATATTGCTCGAAGTTGTTACCCAGTTCTCCATCGCGCCAGCATCGAAGTCATGGGCCTTTAGAGCGTTCACTCGTGATGTCTCAAAGATAAACGTGCGTCTTACCACTAGGGTATCCAGTTTCGGAAGCGGATACTCGATGTCGAAAATTTGCTCGTAGAGGGGAAGTACTTTGGTCTTGACATCGAGTGCATACTGAGCCCGACTGATGATATCCGGAGTCCCTAGAAAGGCTTTGGCGAATCAACATCACCCGCATGGCGAAATACTTACCATATATACGGAGGGGTCGAACTTTCCCCGTCAACGGACTCTTGTACGAACTCTCCAGATGACTGAATTCCCCGTTGGCATAGGCTACAAGGTAAGTCGACATCTAGCGCAGCTGGTCAGCCCTTGAAAATGCGCATGCACTCATATCATCTCACCAAGGGAGTTGTATCGAACTTGGTGACCTTCCATTCATCGTTGCCCTGTTCCTTGATGTCGAGGGCAGCAAACATCTTTGCTAGAGTTGCATCGCCGTGATTGCCTGCTCCTGACCTGTAAGCCTCTTCAGAAGCAACGGGCATATTGCTCAAATTGGTGGTATTCATGCGGGATATCATTGTAATTGTAAATCTGGCTTTGAGCGAGGGTTCATCCCAGCAAGGGAATGCACGTCGAGCAGCGGTAGGCTGATTATACGTTGGATGTATTCAGATCAAACCATTCTTGGGTACAAAATGGACATATCGACACACCTCGAACTGCGTGAGACTGTACGCCTTCTTTTCACCATCATCCTCGTATGTGGACTTGTAGTAACCCACCATTGAGCCGGTCAGTTTGCCCGAGAAGGCAATACTCAAGGTGGCAGTGGAATTGGGGGGTAGTTCCGTAGGAAAGTTGAGGGTACCTTGCTCTGCTTTGGAATCAAATGACAGTGATCTGTTGATCTGTTGCGTCTTGAGATGGTGAGAGAACAACGAGATGTTGGACAACTCAAGGCCTGCAACGTTGAAGGTGATAGTAGAGGTTTTTTCCTTGACCTCAAGCCTAGTGTTGTATTGTAGGCATTAACGTGCTGGGGAGGAACAGTACACTCGCCTGATCTTCACGAAGCCCTCAAAGAGCTCTTCCTTGAGGTCCGTTTTAATGGTAAGATCATAATCAGTCGGTTGTACATTTGATGACAAGCGAAAATCACTGCTGGACATGGTGGTGAAGTGTGTCCTAACGATGGTGAGGTCTTCCCGAGGTCGTAGTGATGTGTGTGCTATAAGTTGAAGGCAGTATGATGGCCGCCGTCGGTAAAAGGTAGTATGTCCCAGGGTGCGGAACATGTGGCTTCCGAGGAATGATGCCATTGGCCACTTTTCTGATCAGTTGGTCCAGTGACACCCGATGTTCAAACCACCGTCCAAAACGACACACGGTATGTAACACATAATGCAACAAACAACAACGTACACACTGACGTAACTCTGTCCTGTCCGATCCCAATCGTCCGATTGATTGTTGGCTGTCGAGCATTATGCGCCACGGCGAGGAAAAGGAAAAGTCGGTTGGAGAGGTATAAGAGACCTCGGAAACGTCCTCGCGGATATATTCTGGTCGTGTTCCTTCAGAGCATTTTGGAAATGTACCACAACGCCGTCGTTGCAGTCGATGAGTTCTTCCCAACAACGAGTGATGATTTTGCAATTCTTGTGGTAGTCTTCTTCGAGGCGCAGCAGTCCATTGAAATATTTCGCACTACGAAGAATGGTCGTCAATGTCTCCGCTGAACAGCGCAAATATTTACTTCTCGACGGCCATAGCCCGTAGCTCATCGAGGACTTGCTGGATGAGCTCGTCGCGATTGTGCTGGACATCCTTTTTGACGTTTCTGAACTTGTCGGAGATACCTTTAATAATCACCTAGTGGTTTGATTAGCGATGACAAAGTACAATTTAATTGACCGGCCAGGTACAGCTTGAATTTCATTGAGAACCTGTGAGCTAC
Source organism: Boletus barrowsii (assembly GCA_038088775.1). NCBI lineage: Eukaryota > Fungi > Basidiomycota > Agaricomycetes > Boletales > Boletaceae > Boletus > Boletus barrowsii. The sequence continues at coordinate 5,606 of JBBPJP010000080.1, read as the reverse complement.
GAGTTCGAGCAGGTGAATGAGAGAGAATATCCTGAAGGACACTCGCCTCCACGATATCTTGAATTTCAGCCTCGTCTGCAATTTTATCATGTGCCGAAGCCATGAGTCGCATTATTCAGTATGCCATACTTACGAAAAATGGCTACCTTGCGATAACTTTGAACTTTGTAATGTGATTCGCGGGGTGATTTGACCAGGTGACTCGCGCCTCACGTTTACGGGTCCTGTCGGTATCCTGAAGGGAGAAAGTGTATTGCTCTCTGACGGTGACGAGTGTCGGCGGCTGCGGGGTATGTTAAAGGGGTTTCTCTTCCTACTGAGACAGAATGCGCGACTAACCTCGATGAACTGACCTGTGCCTTGCATTTGGCTTTTTTGTCCAGCACGTACTCGATGGGGGACGCAAAGGTAACGCTTCGGCGTCTGCGTCGAGGAGATGGAACAAAGGCAGGCTCTTCTACAGCTATGCCATCTGAGGAATCGGGAGTCTTTAACTTCGTCCGAATGTCCACCTCTGAACACACTGGGTCAATGGACACCTTATGTAGCTTACTCATATCTTTAATCGGAGATTCATCAATGGTGAGATCAATAGTAACGGGTCCCGTTCTGGGTGTCGATTCTACGACCTGGCGGGATGGCTGGTTATGATAACAATTCAGTCTCCATCAGTAAAACCAGGTTAATAATTACCACCACGGGGTCCTCGCCCTTTCCCGAAGAGACCGAGCACCCGACAACTTTCTGAACCTGGTTGAGCTTTCTGTCCACAGTACGGACGTCAAACATGAGGTGTCGATCATCTGTGCTTTCTTCAGTCTTGACATGGTATGGCGGCTGTACAAGTTGCGTCGCATCTGAAGCAGCTAGTTGAATGGAGTCTGGGTTTTCCCTCGGCTTTTCGCCGAGAGGGACGCTGGGTTGACTCGGTTCACTTGTGAGGATGCTATCCTACAAACAACATTTTAGCGACGTCAAACGCGAACCCAAAAATGTAACCTTCAGCATTTCTCGAGCTGCGTTTGTCTCTGGCGCCGTATTTCTGGCGCCGCTTAGCTCTACCAATGCCTGTGAGTAGCGAATGTCCAGTTCGTGATCACGAGAGAATCTGAAAGTGGTATTACGCACTACCTGACTATTGACCTTCGGTGTGTCGTGACCGATCTCGACGCCAGGGTCATTCAGCGCAACAGTACCTGATTTAAGTTCTATTCCACAGGTAGACCGACCGTCTGCCTGTATCCCAATTTTGCCACGCGTGACACTCGGCCTAGTTCTACTTGTTACGGGCATCTGCCTCTTTTTGATTCTCGACGATCTGCGAGTGCCTTTGCAGGCTGGTTTAAGTTCTTCATGTTCGTCAGAATCGACTGTCGCCATCGGACCGACAGGAGGGGGGGGGTTGGCCGTATCTGTGCGTCTTCTTACCCTGGAAATAGGAATGACGTCTAGTAATGTCTCTTTAGATTTGACCTTATCCTCCTCGATCCCGAGTCTATCTTCACGATTCTTCTTGCGGGGAGGCGCGGATTCATCGTCAACTTCGATGACACGTTTGCTTGAAAACTTGATGGGCTCTCTCTTTCGGCGGCTTCCGGCAATCTTGGGTGGGACGCTCTTGTCTTTCGCCATCTCGACGCGGGAATGTACCTTCTGGTTAGCACCAGAGGACGGCGTAAAGCGTCTGGCGTGCTGTCCAACTTCATCTCTTGTGGAATTCGACGCTATCTGTAGTTTCCTTGCAGAGGCGATGGTGTGTCCCGTGTCAGAGGGCCCGCGTTCGTCAAGATCCGTTTTGTTCGGCATGACTGCACCAACGAAATCCTGGGCAGCATCAGAGAGACTCTCAGGGACTTCGGTGCCAATCGTGGTAAGGAGAGTATCAGCCTTCGACAATAGCTTTGGGGAAACATCGATCTGGGTGCTAGATGACGAGCCAAACATTGGGGAATCAGGGGTCAACAGTGGCTGCCCACTTTCAAGCGACTTTCGAGCGGCTCCTTCAGTACGGTCTACAGTCTTGGAGGCGGAATTGGAAGAGTTATTGTTTCCCTCAGAGGCAGCGCCTGAACGTTCGTTCACTTGCATGCGATCTATCCTGTGTTGTAACGGTTTCAATCCATCATTACAAGATGCCGATACTCCGGTCACCGCTAGCTCGTTGCCGGTATTGTAATCGGTTTCAAATTCGGAAATTTCTGAGAATTCATCGCCGTCGCCAGACAAGTTTGTTGTTCTGGTCGAATCATAAAAGAAAGGCGCTGTAGATTATGGATGGGCTATGACGTTTCATTGGTGACAAATCTGGTACCTTTAAGAGTGGCAGGGGCGTCTCCAACCGCTGTACACTCTATAACTTCTGGGATTACGTTTTCGTTCTTGCATGGAGACTTCGGATTCGGCGTGCGCAAGGAGCTCCCATCGGCGACACGGGACGCCGGAACGGCATGAGACGTAGCTGGGTCTTCAATATCTGTCTTGTAAACTGTAGAGAAGGTCAACAATCAGAAAGAAGCGATCAAGAGCTAGATTTCACCCTCGTTGACGTGTTGGACTTTCCCTTCAAAGCTCGCAGTCGGTGGAATTGGTGAACTGTCATTTATGAATTTGAATTCCGAACCAATCGAGACACTCTTGTGCTTTCTCTCCACTCTCGTCGGCGGATTGAGAAAGCTCAATTTTCCCTGTGACCGATCGATAGGGAGCTCAGCTTTTCCCGGAACCGATATGCCTACCACACCTCGTCGTCGTAGCGCCTCCATGAATCTGCCTAAGGCATCATTCTGCAACAGAAATTTCGCGTGAAGGCGGCTTTCACCGGGAGATTGCATTTCGACATTGGCAACTAGCGGGGGAGACGTCAGATAGACCGTTATCAATACTTTCCCTTTCGGGACATTTTGCTCTGAGTTATCCAGCGTGATCTTGCGGATTTGGGAGTATGGCACTTGTAGGCTCTCACATACGTCATCCTGTTAAGAAAAGTCCTGAGGTGAGGAATGGTCAGAGGTAAAGTAATGTACATTTTCAATGACGATATTAGCAAGGAATGCTTGTTTATCCATGATCAGCCTGTCGGTTGCAAGTGGCTGGGGGAAGATACGTCCACAGACGTCTATCTCGTTGATAGAAAAGGGTTGTGGACTAGGAATAGATTTATTAGCGCCGAAGCCTCGTCGAATCATCTACTAACCAAGTAATCTCATTCCTCGCGAGAACATCGATGATCCGAGCAGCAACGTCATCCCAGTGAGTGCCAGATATGTTTTGCATGACATCAAGCAGCTCTGCACTGCATTTGAATAGTTTCGGGGAACCCAGAACTTCTTTCACGAACTTAACCCTTCTGAGCTTCCCTTGAGCAGCGTTGTGGGTAGGAGGAAGAAGTCGAGCGAATAGCAGTAAAAGCGCCTCGAGGAGTAAGTAATCTAATATGAACCGAGATGAATATCAGCGCACATTCGAGAACGCTGGAAACTACAACCTCTTGTCCCGGATATGGCAGCGCCGAGCCGTCCACTGTCAAGTTATCGCTCAGATTTGAAGCATACTAAAGAAGAAACTGTATGTTACCCGCCCAAGACAGCCCTTTGACGGAGCGCATCCTGGATACTGATTTGCCGAGCAGCAATTTCAGTCAACGTATTATACGCCTATAAACGGCCATTTAGATCAAGAAGCTAGCGCATATATGCGACTTTTTGAATATTCTGCTCACGGATAAGCAAAGTGGTATACTGAATGCTGGCAGTCCTCGGCCAGAACCAAGAAAGAAGAATCCACAGATGATGCGACATAAAACTTCCCAGGCCGCACTATCAAATTCAACATTGGCTAATGCTTCTGAGCAATGCTGATCTCGGAATACGAAAGATATACGCACCACCATCTTGCTGATCCAGGAAATCCTATGGTGTGCGTTAGTCGACCGTATTTGTGATCGCACTGCCGTAATCTTACGAGAATGCCAGACAAGATGACCTCTGCGGTTGTATCCCACGCTGCACGTAAGTTCTCGTCTGCGGAATTGTGTGTATCGCAAACCCTTCCTAATACCGTAGAGAGGACAGCGCAGGAAAGCTGCAATGCAGGCTTGAGGCAAGCATTGTACAGTGGAAGAAGTGGTTGACGGAGCACAGTGCAAAGTTTTTGTATCATCTGAACTGAGGGGGACGATGAATTCTACAGAGGAGTTAGCCAGATGCGGATCACGACAATACTACTAGCATGCATACCAAGAGCACCAGACAAGATGCAAGGTTATCGAACGCGTTTTGTACATGGCGTTCAACGCCTTTCTTGTGTAATGCTGTCTCGAGTGCGGCAGTGGCTTCTGGGATGTTTGGCATGTCACTGGCGAACGCGTGCTTGTGAATGTCTCCGGACGCGATCTTGATGATCAGAGAGGCTTATGCCACCACGTGATCAGTGACTTTGTTCATGTGATCAGAACGCGGAGTTTCAAAGGATTTCGACGCGTATGATATTTGTCGAAATCACAGTGAAGTGGAGTGACCTTTCCCTACGTCTTCCCCTCCTCCGCCTCCTCCCCTGCGCTACCTTTTTCTATGGAATCCACAGAGGTAAACATCAAGCCGACAATTCCAGCGGACGAAAATCTAGTTAAGAGTTCGCATACAGCCCCGGGCGTTAACAAGCTCAAGCAGTCAAGGTACGAGGACGTATGGCCAGAGGACGTGCACGCTGCGTTCATGGAAGGTCGGTTCAGTCTTATTTGGTAATGTGCTAATCTGCGATAACGAACTAGCTGTTGCTCTGTACCCACCGATGGGTAAACGACGTCTCAAATACTACCGGGTCTCCACACACGAAAATGAACACCACTCGGACGCCAACCGAGCCAAGTCTTTCGGGCGCTGCCAACTCATTCAATCGTATATTTTAGACAAAACTGGAAAAAACCGTTCGAGGAAGCAGGTCTCCAGCCACCTGCAGAGGCTGAAAAAAATTCACAAGGACAACCCTGCCAGTCTGTCCCGTATTGTAATCGTTGCGAATTGCCTCTTATATTTCCTAGTGCACCACCTCTTCTCGGAACGCCCTCAGCCTCCGGAGCATTGCTCTGCACCGCAAAGTACAGCTAGATCCTCCCAAGATATTGATATTTCCACAAATATTTCTGTCAGCATGCGTCACTTCAAGAGCGAACCTGACCTTCCCGTCGATCTGCAGAATACGGATACCGACGTCATTAACTCCTCTACTTTAACCTATCCTTCGGAGGCACCATCCTTTAATGGCGGTTCATGCAACGCGCTTAGCTTGTCGATAAACTTCCAAGATCAACCTTCATTTCATCCGCCCCAGGAGTTTCCTTCCCCATTACCACGACAATGCCCGGCGGGTGCTTTGCACCCTTCCAACAGCGACTACATCTCCGAGCTCCAAGACGCATTACTCTTCAAAGATACGATAAATGAAGGATTCCGATCTGGTTCAGCCTTTAATACATCTGCGTTCTCGATACCCACGCGTCGTCTTGCCTCGAAGCTTCCCATACAAGGTCGACTAGTGGACTCGAGTCCAATAACGCAAATGCACTTCTCTCATGCAGTCCGGTCTCCCGGATTCCATCCGACACATCA